>CAJNIZ010046262.1:10701-40232 GCA_905231905.1 Symbiodinium pilosum | reverse complement strand
GGAATGGTAATTGTTCAGGGGGGGATGGCCCCCTATCATTAAACAGGGTCCAACATTACGCGAGTAATACGCGGCTTTGACTCCTACAATTCTACGCAAAAATCTTATGTAATAAGCATCTATTCTCTTGAGGTGCTTTTGCTGCAGGGTCAGCGCGTCGAGGCCACAGACTAAGGTGGTGCCGCTAAAGACCGACTGGAAAATTTTAAGTTTCTCTCTATACGGTAGCGAGCTATTCCAGACCAACCTTAGTTTTTTGTATCAAGATTCTGCTAGGCCCGCTCTGTGCTTGAATGCTACGTCCAAAAGTTTTACCCAAGCTATCATGGACCCCAAGTACTTAATCTGCGTTGTGGTCGGGACGGGTGTGCCGTCCAGGAAGCGGACAATCGGAGGTGGTTTTCTGGGGTCGGTAAGCAATTCTGTCTTGGTTTGGTTAAGATGCATGCCGTAAAGTCTGGACTGATGTTCCAGCTCGGTGAGGAAAGCTTGGAGTTGCGTTGTGGTCATGCCCGTAGGAAGGGTGTCATCTGCATACTCCAAATCATATACAGGCTTACCTACGGACCATGTGTTGGTGGCGATACTTTTACCCAATAGACCCCAATCCATATCCTCAAAGATGACAGTAAGTACCATAACGAGAAGATAAGGGCTAAGGGGGCAACCTTGTCGAATCCCTGATCCAACTTTGCCTACCGCAGTATCCCCATCTAAACCAGTAGTGGAACAAGTGGGATCCATATAGAGGGCCTGGATAATTCTAAGAAACCTGTTGGAAACTCCTTTTCTTCTGAGGGCTACAAGCATGGCGTTGTGGTCTATAGAATCGAAAGCTTGCTTCCAATCCAAAAAACCAGAGATACAAAGGGTTAGCGGTCATCTCTGACCATTCCATAGCCCTGCGGAGGATAAAAAGGGGGGGTGAATTGTACCTCTCTTTGCCCTAAATCCATATTGAATGTTTCGGAGATGCCCTTCATGAAGTTTAGCAAGTCTAGCTTGGAGCATTGCAGCGAACATCTTATAGATAGAATTCAGCAATGAAATGGGCCTGTAATTGGCTGGGTCTACGTCACGTCCCTTTCCCCGGTATTTGGAAACTACCATGGCCTCCTTCCATGAGTCAGGAACTTCCCCGTATCCCCAGTTTTCATTGTAGAATTTAAGGAGGGTGATGGCGTTGTGGTCATCCAGGAGGAGCATAAAAAGCTCGTTCAACACCTTATCCGGCCCTGGCGCTTTCTGCTTCTTGAGTTTGTGCATGGCTGTCTGCAATTCCTCCATAGTAAAAGGATTGCGGTCTTTAACTTGTAGTCTTATTGGACCTCGGGCGTTCAGAACTTCCGCTGTATTTTCCCCCGTCTCTTGCTTTTTCCACTGCACATTTTGTAGGTGATCCCTGAAGGCCTCGTGCGTTTTAGTCCATGGAACTGTTTTGTTGTCTACATCTTACCCTGAAAGCCTTTTTTTTGAGATTTGGCAGCTTGCCACATTCCTTTTTGATTTTGACTGGTATCCTCCGTTAGTCTGGCGTGTATCCAGTTAATGCGATCTTTCCTCGCTGATCTTTTTGCTTTATTGCGAAGCGATTTGGCGTTCGGGTCTTGGTTGGCCTCTGCATTTCTTGCGTTGGAAAGCGCGTCAAGGGTGTCCTGACTAATCCAGGGGCGCTTTTGTGGCAAACTGCGTGGAAGGAAGGTTTGCTTTGCTGCCTCCAAAAAGTTTTTTGCCGGATCCATATTTTGACGGAGTTTGCGTTCTTCCCTGTGCTCCTGTGTGAAAGTGGCGTTCCTGCCCATACGTGCATCGCTGGCCTTCCCGATTTCCGCTAGGGAGTTTGGGGTTTAGGGTTTGGAGGACAGAGAGTCCAAGTACCCAATAAATAGGTACTTTGGTTTTAGGTAATAGTAATCATAGTGTTGGTTTTGGTAAGTATATGATTATTGAGTACTTGGACCCTTAGGGTTACAAGTGAATGAAAGAATCGATCCCTCTATAGTCGTGCTTATGTAAAACCGCACTGTAGTGCCGATAACTCATTGAATCATTGCCCCCGTCTGATCTGCTGTGCAGGGATTTCGAGTGCGGTCGGAAGGCGTGGCCAGACCGACCCGGTTTTTTGCCTGCGCCACGTGCGCCCTGCGCCAGCTGCGCCGTTGCCACGCGCCAGCTGCACCACCCGCGCCAGCTGCCCCAGCTGCACCTGCGCCAATGCGCCACCTGCGCCATCTGCCCACCTGCCTGCAACCTGCGCCACCTGCTCCAGCTGCGCCACCTGCGCCAGTTGCGCCGGGTGCGCCACCTGCCCTAGCTGCGCCACCTGTGCCATTTGCGCCAGTTGCGCCAGCTGCCGCCAGTTGCGCCACCTGCGGAATGGTAGTAGTAGTAGTAGTAGTAGTAGTAGTAGAAGAAGAAGTAGAAGAAGACGCAGAAGTAGAAGCAGAAGCAGTAGTGGAATGGGTTGTGTTGTGTTGTCAGGGGACAGATCTGAAATGCTCCAACCAAGCATGCGGGTGACAGCCACCTGACCGATGAAGTGTGGCGGTTAGCGATCAGGGTTTAAGTGGCACCCAATCTCTGTGAAAATAACCCCGCCCTCAAAGGCACTCAGCCTTTTTTTGGGTGAGGCCGCTGGAAAAGCTACCCGAATCTGCTCCGCTACTCCATAATTGTCGAATAATTCATTCTCAAGGGTTAACCTACATAAAAAAAACATAATTCTCGCGTAGACTAAGGCTCAATGAAACTTCAAGAAAACACATTGTCCGTGCCTCGATAACGTCGCCCAGGCCAGCTGACATGACGATCCTCGACAAAGCTATATAGGGATGGAGCCGCAGTAAAGCATGTATTGTGTGGGGGTTATACGGGATTATAAACAGATATCCGCCGACCACGGGGGCGTGTTGGATGGTCCCAGGAGGCAGAAAAGGTGAAAGCCCCCATCTTTGATCGTTTACAGCACTAAACGGCTGGGGGGGAGGGGGTAGGGGGAGCTAACGTTTTTGTGTTTCAGCGTATAATATAGAGGTTATATAGGGATAATGGAAAAGAAAACGGCAACTACTATTTAGGGTTTACGGTTTGGGGTGTCATAGGCTCCTCCAAGCTCGGACGGCTTTGTACTCAGCTAATGGCCGAGCTTGTTGTAAGCTCGTCTAGTTGAGGCAGCCACGCCTCCCAAAAATTCATGGGAAGCTCAGGACAGGGTTGGTGATCGAATTAACATATCTTTGCCGAATCTCAGAGCCTGTTTAGCTGAAGATCCGGCTGCGTGAAACCCGTACAGTGAGCCTCAAGGTGCTTCACCGTTTTGCCGCCTCCCGTCAAGAAGGCAAACTCCGTGATAAATGTTCTAAGTTGAAGATATCCTGGGTGGTTCGTTACAACACAGCTTACATTGGCTAAGATTACTGGAACTACGCCGGCCTTTAATTAGTGTGCACATTGTATCACATTGTGATATGAGAGCTACCAAACAAGCTGAAGAGTTGTAGCTCTTTGCTTCACGAACTCCAAGAAGAAGAAGAAGTAGCAGCAGCAGCAGTAGCCACCGCAACGGCACCTGCAGCAACCAACAACAGCAGCAGCAACAACAACACCACCAGCAGCAGCATGCCTTTCGTTCTCGGCGGTCGATGCGTTTCCTCGCGCCTTCAAGCAAGGGAGGGCTAGTTCCGTTGGGGTGCATATTACAGCATATAGGGTTGTCTGTTCAAGGGTACCCGGGTTTCTTCTGGGGATGAAACCTCGCACAAAAAGGCCCCTGCAGATTTTGATGCATAGTCTGAGGAGTTGCTTTCCACACCATATGACGACTCATGGGGCAGGCTCTCAAAGACTCAAAGTTTGGACCCCTGCACTTTGTAACCTTGATCTGGGATCCCCGAATACCCTGTTGGGGTACCAGGACCTAATTTTCTGAGGAAGATGTGCAGTTTCGGGAGAAAGTAGGTCACAGCCGAAATTGGCGACGAGGCTGTTTGCCCTATCCTTCGAGGCTTCCTCCCGAAGCTGATACAAACTGTGCCTCTGTGTGAAGCCTTCTAAAAAAGTCAGATAGGTACGATTTCAAAACTGTTGACGGACTTCATCGCCTTGGTCAAAAGTTACGGAGATCCAGACCTCTCTCTAATTTAAGACTGAGAGTACTTCGGTCCATGATCCTTAGTCAAATCTTTTGTAGCTACACTCGCGCTAATTCATGTTTCCTTGTGCACTTGTCACCCTTTTCTCCACAGTAAGCAAGATTCACTTCTCTCGCCGCATCGAGATCTGTCGTATTAGGGCGAAGGAGAACTTGAACACCATTCATGTGCCATTCATCAACCGATTCACGGTGACCGCGCAGAGGCACAGCCTGCACAAGTACGGAGCCAAACCTAAAATCGCGTTATCCATGCCAGGCTGCGAAACTCACACGAGCAAGCCAAGGACGTTACACTAATCTCGTTATCCCTGCCTGAAGAATCGCAAACGGCACCTGTCGACTGGATGGGGTACTTCGCCGCACTTCTTCCAGTCGTTGCTTGGCGGCACGCTTGGCCTCGCGCAGCAAAGGGCTTGGCAACAGAAACACCCGTAAGACTCGCACGCGTGCTGAGACTGCACCCATCATCAAGCGCACCTGTCTCATGGAACCAAACTGACTTGCCTCGCATCGACCGATGTTATGCAAAGGCCAATCAATTGACAGGCACGTGCACGACAAAACGTTGATTGATTGTATCAAACAGCCAAACAACACTCAATGAAACGTGCTGAGTATCCGAGAAATACTCTTCCACGTCTGCGAACTTCCATCTTGTACCGGCATCCGGTGAGCGCTCGCTTGACATGGCCATCCTTTCAAAAACAATCATTTCAGCAAGTAAACACATCAGTTGTCCAGCACCGACTTACTAACTGATAAACCAACAACACTCTCTTGCACAGCCTGTGTTGCTACACAACATGTGCAGGTAATGCATCTCTGGCAAGCTGTAACCTTCAGATTCTTACCCTGACCAGCTCCCGACTACTTGAGTGCACGCTGAGTTTCAGTCCGCGCAATGACCTCAGATAGAACCAGGCTGCTGCAACAGGACGTTTATGATTTCGCCAGTCAATCAGGCCATGGCAAACTAAGCACCACTAATGTTACGCGATTTCATGCCACTTGCGGTCCCAGCACCGCCTTGCTGTGACTCTCGCAGATCGCACGGATTTTGCGTTTCTGCGCGCCACTAGCCACCATGGCTAAACTCTCAGGCGGCTATACAAGCTTGAACACTTTGTTCTTCTGCGCAGCACCTGATCAGCACTGTTGGTTCTCGGAAGTTGGTAAACTTCAGGGTTTGAGGTTTCAAGTTTAGTTTGAGTCTAGGGGTAAAGGTTATGGTCTGGAGCTGCGAGTTTAGAGTTGTGCATTTGTGATTGAGCGTAACACGTTATTGAGGGGTAAGGCCTGGGGGATGATATGCGAACTCTTTTCATATCCTCTTGGTCTCTAACTTCATCATTGGATATGAAAATTCCGTTCATTTCCTTCAGTCTTCAACTCCATCTCCTAATCTTGACATGCAAATTCCCTTCGAGTTCCCTTGGGCTTCAACTCCATCCCCAAATCTTGACATGCAAATTGCTTTCAGGTCCCCTAAGCCTTTGATTTCTCTCCAATACTTGACCTGCAAATTCCCTTCCTGTCCCCTTGGCCATTAACCATCACCCAATATTGACATGCCAACTCGCTTCCCATGTCCGTAGCAGCTTTCTGAGAACTTCCACGCCGCGCGCAGTGTTGGCGCAACTGAGGATCCCAAAAACGTTTTTGGGTACCCGTTATAGGGCCAAAAATGAAAAACGTTAGGAATCCGAAGCTCGACCACTACGTTTCTGAAGCTTTTGGAAAAAATTCAGGGCGCAGTAGCTCCTGCTAGACCCTGATCGGGTCCAATGATGACGACCCTGAACCCTAGTGCTAACATCCCAAATGCTGTAACACCACGGGACTAACCACCCTGAAGGCGGACGCTTTTCTTGCGCTCTTTCAAGTTTTCATGGTGGCTTAGGGAAACTACGAGGCTCTTGCAGGATCCTTTGCAATATTCAAGGTTTCCGTTTCCCTATGGCCAAGGGGGTTCCCAGATGACACTTAGTCCAAAACGTTCCGGATTCAGTGCGAACTTTTCCATTGCTCCCTCATCCACTATGCTACACTCACCAAGAATGATAAGCCCTAATAATAGCTGTCCGCTCTTTGACGGATTTCTGGACTAATGCGCGTACTGATGAGGGCAGCCAATTTGGCCTGGCAGCATCTTGGTATCCACGTGGCAACAGGTGCTTTCGATACGCATCACGAATGCGCAAATGAGCCATGCCACCCTGAGGCTCGTCAACGTCAGCGCTTTGGGGCCGTGGCCTGGCTAAGCATTGGTAAGCACACATGAAAGCACGAAAGGACACAGCGAGAGCCGCGTGGCGCAAACAGCCTATATCCGGCCTGCGTCAATACACTCCTTGCTGCTACGCCGCACCCAGCAGCCCAAAGTGCGCACAAAATTCACTCGCTCTGGCGGATAGTTTCTCTATCCAAAGACACTGCGCGTGCAAGGTTTCGGTGGCGCAGTGATGTTAGCATTGGGCGCCGCGGCATTGGTTATCCAAGATCTCATCCAAGCTACTCTCCGAAGCCGCGCTTCATGAAGGCATGGATCCTCCACGCCGCTTCTCCTTGCAAAGAATTGCCTCGCAAAGCTGCTACGCGCAAGACTGTACTCCAAAAATAAAAGTAGCTTCAGTGCAGGTCGCTGCGACAGCCCTGAGCTTTGAGCACCGGAAGTACCACCAGCCTGCCAGAGCAGCCAAGCGCCACGCGCCTGCTCCCGACCTCGTGTTTAAAAAAGCGCTGATGCTACTGTGCTGGTACTACCAATGGTATACTACCAAGAAAATTACGCAACACACTTGATACTAGCAATAACGCAATGATGGCAGCAGCAACAATATGAATAGTCCTGATGTTCTTAACCAAGGTGAAGTAATGTCAACAAGAAAGATAAACTGCGGGCACGTCACCTACATCGCACGCGCAAGAAGTTGGATGGTTGCAGCCTGCTGGAACTTCTTGTCCACAAAGACGAGCCGAATACGTGGAGATGCATGGCATGAAGTTGTTGAGGGCGTCTAGAGTATACGGCTTGTATAGGATCCTGATGCTAGCTTTGTCGAAGCCCTCCAACTTCCCCAAACTTAGCAACTTGGCTATGATCCCTCATGCCCCAACCGATCCACATCGCCAAATACCAGCTAAAGCAACTCCTCCCCCGTCATCGAGGACGAAACAACACCAGAAAGAACCATTGCAGCATGTTGCGGCTGTAGCCCTGTGAGGTATCTTCTAACGGGCTTAGACGAATCTGAAATCTGAATCGCCAGCACCAAGCCCAGGCGTAGACAAATTGAACACGTAAACACCTGTGGCAGAGCCAAACAGCTTTCGGAGACCAGGCATGGCACGTATTCGCGGCGCGTTCGCAACTTGATAGTCGCTGCTTCCGCTTGGAAGAGCTACGCTTTACGGGACAACGACTCTTCTCATCTACATGAAAAGTTTGGGGTGCTAGATGAAAAGGAACTGCAAGCTCAAGCAGGTCAGCGTGGCACTGCAGATGCATCGTAAGGATCCCGGGCGGATCACACGGCTTGCAAGATGTAAGAAAAAACTTGTTGGATCCTTACGCTAGAAGATCTTTAAACCAGGAACCCGAAAGTGGCTTCACATGCACTGACTCGTCGCCGTGGATAAACATGAGATACCTATCCATCTTGCTGTGGAAGACCCTGCGTTCTTTCGTTTTAGATGCTCTCAACCTGCCGGCGTCTTGACGTTCACTCTAATTCTACGCACTGTTTGCTATCCTGATCGCTCGTGTAGGGCAGCCACCCAGCAGATTCTGGTGGCCGCCCGCATGGCCAATTTACAGGGCTGCGGCCACTGCCCGCTCGTTTGGAAGCCACCTCAGGACAAGCACTAATGATTTGCACAATTGCCAATACCCCGGCCCCACCTCGTATCTGGAATATCAATATCATTGTATTACGACAGCCTGTGGCTTCCATTAGAGAGAGCCCCAAAAGAGCTTAGAGCTCTACAAGGGGATCTCGTACGGGCAGACTCCTGAGGGAATCCGGCCGAAGGCCCCCGGTGCCAGCGCCTTGAGGGCCTGATCAAGGCCTGGAGGTAGCAGCACCTTGACAATGACATCACACATGCCAACGAGCAACTGCACAGTCCCTGCAGCATGGTTTGAACTTCTCTCCTTTGCGCCGGTTGGTCTCCTACACAGCCGCTGAAAACATAGGCGGCGCGACAATACACCGACTGCGGTGTCGCTGCTGCAGTATCGGCTGCGCTGGCTTGAAACTGCTTCCCTTTTGCCATTATTTGAATTCTGCTACGACTTTCCCTCTCGTCTTCCTGGGGAGAGCCTGCCTGCCTCTGAGGTCGGCGTCTTGAGCCGGAGGCTTCTACAGTTACCACAACCGTAGGGGATAAATGGAGATTATGTAGGGATATGTGGGGTTATATAGGTGACATATGGACATTACCTCCAAATCATCGAGAATCAGGTGGAAAAGACAATGCAAGAATGGAAGCTGAGATTCTCACATATGGATATATATATATATATGTATGTATGTATGTAGGTAGGTAGGTATGTATGTATGCATGCATTTCAATCTCAAAATGACAAAGGCGCCACTATCACTACATGGGGTTCCAGGGGCCTGCGAAAACCCGGACTGCTTCGAGCTTCTTTAGGACTGCAGAACAAGCTTTTGGATTTCCCGGCCGCTGTCACCTTGACACGAAGCCTGAATTTCTCTGCGGTACATCATCCCTAGATAGCCCCTCAGCGCGAGGCTGAGGGTTTAGGGTTTGGGTTCTTTTCCATTCTTGCCAATATATCCCTTCATAACCCCTACTAGCGTTGGTCTTGGCGGTCCGAATGCTCTCATGTTGGGGTCTGTTGCGGCCCCTAATGTGGACTAGCAGTGCACTTCTGCCAGAACTTGCCTCGGGCTTCACAGCTTCGAGGAAACCCTGAACCCTAAACCCCTAAAACCCTAAACTCTACAACCCTAAACCCGAGACCCCTAAAACCCTAACCCCTAAAAACCAAAACTTGAATGTGGCGGCTTTCAAATCCCTGAACCTCGCTTCGGATGTGCGCCGCCCCGTCGCATCGCCCCTGAAATGCTACTAATGTAGTTAATATTAGGGTTAATTTTAGGGTTATATTGGGGCCATACTATAGTAAAATAGAGTATATTATGTTTCAAGAACTTCCAGTGGCCCAAGGGCCCCGAAGCTGAGACAATCCTTCCAAATCTGAACTAGGGTGTAGGATTTAGGGGTTTAGGATTTAGGGTCTAGGGGTTTTAGGGTTTAGATTAAGGATGCAGGGTTCAGGGCTTAGGTTTTAAGATGTTTTTTTTGTGGGACCTTTTCTCCTCAGGATGATCCCTCAGAAATATCACTAGGATACGGCCCGGTTACAGATTTTAAAGATGTAGGGTTTAGGGTTTACCCTAAACCCTAAACCCTAAACCTTAAACCCTACACCCTAAACCCTAAACCTTAAACCCTAAACCGCAGGGCTTGGGCTTTAGGGCTTAGGGCTTGGGATGCTGCTGAGCGCACACAGGGATGGCTGGGACATGCTCTTGACAGGAGCGCAGGAAGTCCAACCTAAGCTCTGGTTAGGGTTTAGGGTTTGGGGTTTGGGGTTTAGGGTTTAGGGTTTGGGGTTTAGGGTTTGGTCCGTTTTGTTGGCTAGAAACTCCCCCTTAAGTAGATAGGATATGGCTTTGGGTATATTACAATATGATACCCATATACCCCATATTCTATCGACTTAAGGGGGACTATAATCTCCCAAGTACAGGGTTTAGGTTTCAGGGTTAAGAGTGTAGCCCCCTCAAGTATGTAGAATACGAGGTATTCAGGACAATTCCGCATTCTATTTCTTGGGGTTGCGAGCTTCGGTGTACTGTGTTTCAAGCCCGAGGATAGAATCACTCTGTGTGATGTATTTTTTTTGGAGCGAGGCTGCTGTTGAGAAACACCCATGTAACCTGATACGGTTTACGGCCCGCTTGTCTTGACAAATGCCCTAGGAAGTATCTGCTCATGCTGAAAGCATGAAGATGCCTCACGTAGTGCTTTAGCCGTGTCAATTCTGTGACTGAAGTTTTCAGATTCCAGAAGATGATCCAGAAAACTAGCGGATAAGAAGTTCTCTGTCATCTACCTCTTAAACCTCACAGCCTCACAGCATTTGGAAGGAGATGTCGCGCAAAGTCGGGTGAGCAATCCGGTAACTGGCGGTACTATAGGCCCCAATATACTGGAGCATTATATCCTGCTTGTGAGCCAAGTATTTCAGAAGGAGAATCAAACCCTTACTTGGAAGGTGTGCTGAAACCTCCGTCCAATAGTTGTGCCAGAGGGGTGCCTCCAGACCTTTGCATTGTATCACGAGCCTAAACTAGGGGCCCTGATCAAAGGTTCGATAACGTAGTGTCTGCTGCTGTTCGTTTGTAATAGTTATTATCGAGCAGACTGGACATCATTACGTGGATGTCGTAGTGCTGATGCAACTGGAGTTCCGGCAACGGACTGAGATCTTCATAATATGGCTCGAAAGTTTCAAGCTCGCAGCTTGAGATCTTCACAATGCGGTTTTCAACCGTGCAGCCATGCTCTCAACAGCAAGGACCGTCAGCATCATTACCATGACCATCACCCACTCTTGGCAATACCCAGACCCCATCCGACAAGGCCCAGACAAAACATCTTGATCACCAACCGACAGGCACAGCAGCAGGAACAGCATCAGCGACCCCCGGCAGTAGCCATAAGCCGGGTAGTAAAGAATAGGTGACAACTTCCGCTAAACCCAGAAACCAGTGGAACAGAGCCGAGCAACATGCCCTGACGCGGCCGGATGGTCTTGCAACCAGCGACTGCTCCGGCAATATTCTCGCGAGTTACCTCCGGTAAGTCAAAATGTGCCAAACCAGGCACATCACTTCATTAGCGCCCATGACCATGAAAACAAAACAAGTTGGCTAGCCATGGTGCTCACGTGGGCAAAAGTCGCAACAATGCAAACATCCTGGGTCCAAGTGGGATCAGCATGGCTCATGCAGGCTGTTGTGGGCATTGGGGTCGAAGTAGGGTACTTGAGTTCGTCACAAACTAATGCCAAGAACGGAAGATGCAGGGGGTGTACCTCGCACTCTACAAGCTTATTTACATGTCGCAAGGTGTATTCCTGGGTTAGGAGCCATCGTGAGCTTGGGAGGCGTGGGTCCTAGGTTTGATAAGGCAGATTTCATTTCCGCATTAGAGAACTAGGTTGTAGAGATTTAGGGAAATTGAGGTAATTATTCTGAAGCATCCCTGCTAGAACCGACAGACCACACCAAATACCATATTCCCGACCTGGAATCCTCACCCGAAACCATGAACCTGAGCCCCTCTTCGGAGCATGGACTGAAGTCGTGGCCGAGGAAGCGAGTGACTCCTTCTTCAGACGGCAAACGAACGTTGCAGAGAACTTCTACTACGTGTTGCAGAGTTCACTCTGAGCACTTTGGCCCCTGGACCCGGAAACCCTTGAATCAAGATGATCTGAACTGACGTCATCTTTCGGAACTAGGGACCTTGAAGACATGATGCTGAAAAATCTTGGTGGCTTATGCAAAATGAAGCCTCTGCCCTACTAGAGCCCTAAAGGGACTAGAAAATTACCAACATCGTCTTGAGGTCCATCTTGGGCACCCTGTACTTTGACTATACAAAGAGTCCACGCCCATGCTATTGTCATGGGAACAAACTAGAGTAGAATTTGCTGTAGATTATGTTGGCTCTTACAACCCAGAAGAGGAATAAGGGGCTTAAGGATAATCTACTGTAAATTCTACTGTAAACATCATGGGTTCAAGTAGTACCTGCCTCTATACTACCCCCCCTAGGTTCCCCCATAAATTAAGGCTATTTAGGGATATTTCAGCCTAATTAACCTTAATTAAGGGGGGAACCTAGGGGGGTAGTATAGAGGGCGCGTACTACTTGAACCCATGAAAACAATTTTCTTGAAATTGGAACTGTAAAAGCCTTGGAGTGGTGGCCTCTTCTTTCAGGATAAGCTCGTGCACTTGGCCGTACCACTCGTTCATGATGGGAATCTTGGCTGGAGCTCCCACCCATACCCTAAGGCTCCATGTAGGTACTATTTACAGGGTTTAAGGCCCAATGTAGTTATTATTTATAGGGTTAGAGCCCCAGGGATAGGGTTTAGGGGTATTGGGGTTCGATCAACCCTACACCCCAACAAGAGGACCCGGGAGGGTTGAGGGTTCCCCAAAATATCCTCAAAATTGCTGCTGACTGAAACCACCTTGAGCATGATGCAATTTGCATTTGGGCTCAGGGGGGCTAGGGAAAGGGTTTGAGAAAGGTGCGTTGCAGGACTTGGGCCATGACTTGGAGTATGAAAGCCTATGCATTCTGAACATGGCTCGTATGGGGAACATCGGGGATTGTAAGGAGGTTCCATGTCTTGGATCCTTTAAGGGGTGTGGGTGAGGGCGTGAAGCTGAACTTCTGGTCTTGAAGCCAACGCGGCTTGTTGATGCACAAGCAAGCATAATGGCGCGACACATGTTCTTGACCGAGACAAAATCTTAATCCTGAGGATGCAAGAGCCCGTCGCCTGGGCACTTGAACGCTTGCCAGACGGAATGGCTTTCAATCACGGGCATTCGCGTCTGCTATTGCTCCCTGCACTCTAAAAACCTGTACAAATAGTTTCTGGTCTAGGGACTGGGCCTAGGGTCTCGCCCAGACAAGCAACCCCAAACAGCATTTAGGGTGTAGGTTCAATCGTTTAGGATTCCTGAGAAAACGGATAAACTCACTAGGGCTGCTAAGAAAATTCACTACACCCAAGCACTTGAAGCCTCTATACCTACTCCCTAAACCCAAAATCTGACCCCCTCAACCAACCGTAAACCGTACACCCCTAGGCCCTGGACCGAGGAATCTGGCCCTACCTGGATCGTGAGACTTCGTAACTACTTCAGGAGGTTTAGGGCCGTACTCACAGTTTGGGGCAAGCATAAACAAGGCCGGCGATTTCGAGCATGCCTTCGCCCCCTACCGGAACCATCAGCGCTGAACTCGGGACCTGAACCCCCACTCCGCAAACTGAACACGCAGCCGGCCCAGTGACTTTCTCCTCGATCGACCTTGGCAACGCTCGATGACAACTCGAGGTGCGTACATGATCGCAGCAAGGATTGTAAAGCTCATGTAAGCCATTAACTCCTAGTATCCCCCTTAATAATCCCTGTAATACTCCCCTGTATAATCCCCTATATAACTCTCCTCTAAGGAGTTTAGACTATAGCTCATGTGAAGTCCAGGATTGGAAGTGAGCGCTGTCAGGGATCAGCCGATTTTGCTAGCAGGCTAAGCTTTTCAAAGCTCGAACAAAGCAAACTTGGCTGAATCCAAATTGTTGCAGGCAAGTAAGCACTTACGGCACAAGGTTTGCCACACCTTACCTTTTGAGAGTTACCAATCGAGCTGAACCGGCAGAACCGTCTACAAACCCAAACGAGCTCCTGGATGGCCTCCCTCAAAATAGGCATGGATGATACATGGTGGGGGCAGAGAGCGCCTCATGTGAGTCACAACTAAACCTGGGCGGTTTAGGGTTCAGGGCTTAGGGTCAATCTGCCCAAGGTACTCAAAACAACCTACCAAGTCCTTGTATACTCCTGCCTGATGATGCTGCAAACCCTTTTGGACTTCTGAACTGTTCTGACATTGCCAGGTCTTGACCCGGGTCATTATCCCTACATCTCTTCTCCAACTCTCCAATGGCAACTCCCGACTGGAGACACTTTTACATAGACCCTCTCGGTAAGTTGCGCCCATGCTTGCTAATGCCGACAAGGAATCCCCCGAAGCTTCGAAATCACTTGGGGCGGGACATCACTGCATCAATCTCAATAGGATAGTACTTTCCTGGGTTTCTTGTTAGGGAGAAGCTGCTCTCTTTTGGATAGACCAATTCGTTCTTGCTGCTGTCCTGGAATCTCAACATGAACTGGAGCCGAAGTCTTATGGAGGGTCTATTTCCCAATACAGTCATTCCGGCATCCCTCCAGCCCTTAACTGTTTATGACAACTCCAAACCTTACACCCTGAACTGTGTTGGCGCTACTAGAAAGGAACTCCTAATAAGTTGTCATAGGAAGGATTTACAGTAAATCATGGGGGGTCTCTCCGTTTTGGTAAGGTGCTTCTTAAAGTTCCTTAAGAGCAATCCAACTGAGCTCACGAGTTGCTAGTAGAGCGTTCGATTTCAATTCCTCCTCATCTGGGGTTTAGGGTGCAGGGCTTAGGGTTGATTGGGGGGGCCTTATAAGAATTGGATTTCTGTGGCTTTATAAGGAATAAATAGAGTGCTGGATGAATAGCTCGCAAATCATTCTCAGATCCCAACCGTCCTAATGGACAACATGCCCAACACCCTCATATGCTAGAAATTGCTAGGATCTATCATTAGGGTGTGCATTATGTTATGGATCTGCAACTGGAAAGCAGCCAGAGACACCAAAGTTGATTCACAAAACCCTAAACCCTAACCCTAAACCCTGAAGACCATAAACCTGTTTGTTTCATTCCCCTCTCTCCCAACTTCTGGCTCACCGATTCTGCACGTAGGCCAAGGGCAAGGAGCCATCTCAACGCCAGGATCATCCCCGTGTAGCCCCATATACCCCTCTCGTTCTCGCATACCCCATATACCGCCCATCCTCCACTCAAAGAGACCTAAGTAACAAGTCCTATGACCCTGGTTCCCCAACCCATCAGGACCTGAACATATCAGTCCCGACGTAAGAACAACGACAAAGAGATGAGTAGTCACCCTAGACCCTAAACGCACTAAATGCTAAGTCTGAAAAAGTAGGAGGGATCCCCATCAAATAGCCACTACGCACATGTTGGATGTTGGGACCACGGCGCCCTTGAATTGCTAATACGCTCAACCACTGCATTGCATACTAAGTCCCCTTACCTACAGGTAACCCTACCCCGGGCCTTTCACCTTAAAACACGCGGAAGCTTTCGACTACCTTTGAGCGCTCTAAGTCGGAAAGGGGCTGGTCACGTGCGCCCATGAACAAGGCGGCATTGAGGCACAAACCCCTATAACTATAACCCCTACCTCAACATGCGAATCGCCATGAGGGTACCTACAGGTCCCAACACCCTTAAACCTTATTGGGTCTTGTCAATGCACCCTAAACCCTCTACCCCGATCATCATGACAACCAACTCAGGCTCATCCTCCCTGCTCACGTTCACTTGAAGGTCGCGACTAAGAACAAAATGGTAACTACTATAATGGTTTGCATAGGGGCTACTACAGGGATCCGTTCCTTCATTTTTGGCTAACCAAGGTGAGTAAGGGGGCCGGGGTTGCAATCTTGAGAAAACCATGACACGTCTTTGGCTCTTCTCCCCAACCCTCCAATCCTTGAAACCCTCAACCCTTTGAAGGTTGAAACCCTGGGCCCCTGGTATGGGCCCTTAACCCTGGGATCGTTATATGCCTACTCTCTCTACATGTACCCTTGAGGGTCTGTAGGATCCCACTAAGCGGCCTACGGGCTCATATTTAGGCCGATACTTCTAACCTTAGAATTCTGCAAACCTGCAAAGTAAGGAATGAGGGACTCTGCCCCCTACACAATATGGTAGTTTCCCAAAATAGGGGGACCCCAGTATAGACCCCAAATACTATAGTCCTTATAGGGACCCCCCCCCAAAAGAGGTATCCCTAATTTTGGGAAACCCCCATATACTCCCTTATTACCTACGAAGTTCTGGTAAGCAAAACCCTTGGTTTCTCTGAGTCCGTGGGGCGGCAAAGCTCCTGGGCCTTCGACTTGAAAGCTTCGGAGAGCACACTTGCATCCTCACCCACTAAAATGCTTGAGGGAATTGCGGAGTTGAGAAAGGTTTGGGGGAATGGTTTAGAGTCCCCCTTATGTGGCATTGGGTATATTACAATAAGATCCCCATATACCCCAGGTTCTATCTACTTGAGGGGGACTATATGGTTCAGAAGTGATGTTAAGTGGTGTGGGGGCTCAGGCGCTGCATCACGCATCCTAAGATCTCAGCTCTAGCTACTTGTCCGTGGTATCTTGTGGTGGTTAGGGCTGCAGGAAGCTACGAAACAAGTTTACACGCAGGGTCCATATTTCAGGTTGTTTGGGGCTGAAAGTCTCAGAGCTTATATGGGTTTAGGGTATAGGCTTTGAAGCTTCCAACTAAGACTTTAAGAGTTGCACGAACTGAGCGGATTCACACGCAGTTGAGATATAGGGCCTGGGTATTCGCAGACCCTGCCTGAATCAACGAAGGACGACACCTGCACGTTCCAAAACCAACCTCATCCAGCCGCCAACTCTTTCCCTATGCCTACATCTTCCTTATCAATCTTGCCAGAGTCTTTGTATAACCATGTGTCATCCTCAGTACAAGGACTCAACAAAATAACTTCCCCAACTTTAAGCCCAGTGCTCAAGCCCTCCTGGCTAAATTCTGGTCAGCCGAGGAGTTTTGTAGAACCTTAACCTACACAATCTCGACACCCTAAGCCCCTAACCTAGGACCAAACCCTAGTACACTCTAAAGCCTGGTAAGCTACATCTTTGGAACTGCCATCTCCGTCCTCGAGCACGCCATGCGCCGACGTCACCCGGCGGCCGTCGGGCATAAAATTGCCTTGGATCTGTAAGGCTCAAGGTCTTTCAGGCCCCCTAAACCTTAGACCTCAAACCTAAACCCTATATCCTGGAGCTGAAAACGTAAATCCCAAACCCTAAACCCTATATCCCTAAATCCCTAAACCATCAAATAGTAAGGCCTGAACCCTGAACCCTAACATTTTAGGGGCTGGACCTTTTGCATGTCATGTGAAACAGGGGGTAAGCTGGCCCCTTCTAAGCCCGAAGCCGCCAACCTAAGACCAAAATCTGACCTCACCCGTTACGGTTTAGGGTTTTAGGGCTTTAAGGTTTTAGGGTGCAGGGATTTTGGTATCAAGATTTTGGGATTCAGGGATTCAGCGTTCAGGATTTCAGGTTAGCATTCAGGGTTTAGGGATCTGGAATTCAGGGTTTCGGGATTCTTGGGTTTGAAGCTTGGGGATTTGGATGGAACTGGTTTAGGCCCTTACCCCGAACTCAGTATTGGTTATCATCTGTGAGAAGGAATGAATCAAGGTACGAACTTCAGGGCAAACTATTCTTGCAAATTAGGTCAATTTCCAACCCTAAACCCTAAATAGGACTGCCCAGCCAAAGTACCCCTTGAACCAGTAAATCACTGGGTTGTTGTTAAGGAACTTAAAATAAATTACCATAACTAATATGGTCCCCCGGTATAGTGACTTAAACTACCTACAAGTTCCTGACAACAACCAAGATTACAGGTGTCTCGGGTTTGAAGTCATCTTATGATGATCATGGACCTTTGCGGGCAACCGCGTGATGTGGGTTTAGGTGGAGCGTGGAAGGCCTCACGAAACCTTAAGCATTATGAGAATTTCAACGGGTCTGCAAACATCGGTCTTTCCTGAAGGATCAAGCGATGCAGCCACTGGTGCATGCGCGCTTAAGATAAAGCTCGAAGTAGGGAATCTCAGCCGATTGAATTAAATGAAATTGGATGGAGGCAGCATCAGAATTTGCAAAAACAAAACCTAATACTAAAATAATCCCAAGATAACCCCAAGATAACCCTAATATAACCCCAATATACAAAGGATCCTCGGACACTCTTTCGTGTGATGTGTCCACGGCGGGTCCGCGAGCATGGGTTTGAGTTGGAGAGCAAAACATCATTAGATGTGCTATGGTCCAAACTCTGAACATCCCTCTAAATAGACCCTATAATGGTTCAGGGTTTAGGGGTTAGGGGTCTCCTTTATGAACCCTTATATAACCAGGCCTTCAGGATTTTAGAATCTACTTCACACGAAGGTTGCGCGTTTCTTAACTTGAAGGTGCTGGGTCCAAGTAGATGCCAGGCTCATATGAGCTCTAGTCCAAACTCCTTAAAGGGGTTATATAGGGGATTATATAGGGCTTAGGGTTTAGGGTTCTAAAGTATTTAAAGGGGGTATATAGGGGAGTATATAGGGTTTAGGGCTCTAAACTCCTTAAAGGGGTTCTATAGGGGATTATATAGGTGAGTGATACTTGTCTATTAAGGGGGATACTAGGAGTTGAGACCATAACTCATCCTCCATATACCCTCAAGCGCTGAAGCCGAGGATAGCCATGAGAAGGAAGTTTAAAGTTTCATGCTTCGTCGTCTTGCTCCATCCTCTTAAAGTCCAAGTGACCAACTGCAAAGCAACTTGTGTTCAAATTGCCCAAATGATCCGAATTACTCTCAATTTAAAGCAGGGTCTTTTTCCTGCATCACCGCCATCAGCATCGGCGGCCTCCTCATCAAGCACTTCCCCTCTCAAACCTTCAAAGTCCTACAGCCCTGAGCCTCTGTATGAGATGTCCTGCGTATTATATCAATCAAGATTCTGGTCAAAGTCCGATCAAAGTCCAGGATGACCTCAGTCGCACAGTTCTGTCTGTGGCTTTGGTGTTTGGTCTTCAAGCATAGGTTCGTGCTTTGGGCTGGGGGATGTTGATGCTGAGGGCACAGGCAAAAAAAAAGCGAAGGTTGGGCCTTCACCCCGGAGAAACGACCACAAGGGAGAACGGAAAGTATGTTAAGCTCCTTATGTATTCCTAATATACCACTATCATTGGGTGGGGGCCAAACCTAAATCATAGCTAGAGTTGCACCTGTCATGCAACAGTCGAGTCGCAAAGTTTGGCTTCCCCGGTGAGAGCTGGCTGCGTAAGTACTAAGATGGATACTACCACCCCCAAAAAAAGGAATATCAATGACAATATTACTGTTACTGGTAAATATCATAATAGTAATAGTGACAATAGTTAGATGGTAGCATCCGGAGCCCTATCAAATTGAAGGCTAAGAGGATCCAAAACAAGAACTCACGTGTCGGAAGAAATCCGCACCCTTCATACCTGCAACCCAGACCTAACGCTACACCCTAGAAAGGGAAGAGCGGAGGAAGGAAACCCGTAGATCCGCGCACCACAAAACCGTACGATTCAGCCTTGAGCAAACTGGGTTGAGAATACCGTCCTCCAACTTAACATAATGGAACTCCCAAAGAAGCATGAACTCACTGCCGCTCTTTTGAAGCGGGGTCTAGAATCTAGAAGGGGTTCCGTTCCTTTGGCGGTTCACGGGAATCATTTTGGGTTGCCTTTCAAGATTCTAGCTACTACAAACTCATAAAACCCTCCAACCCCCCAACCCCAAGCCCAAGCCTACTGAGCCTCAAAGCTTGAATATAATATACGGGCTTGAGATTAAGGGGCACAAGACATTACCACAGCAATCCCCGCCCCATATTATCAACGCCCACCACACCAATACTTGATATTCCCATTCAGGGGGTGGAGGACTTTTAATTAGGGGAGGTCACCATGGCTATATAAGCAAAAATTGACGGCACATGAATGCAAGTTTCTTAGGAACAACCCAAGAGCTCACCTGTTGTCTTCGCGTTGCACGATCCCAGCAATCCCAACATTGAAAACCAACTAACCCCCTCCCTCAATACGAGACCTCCGCAATATGGTACAGGTTATCTATTTTTGGGGGGTGATGGCTGTTTTTTTCCAAGGGGAAGAGGATTAAACTCTGCAGCGCTGACGTAGGTAAACTAAACCTGCTTCCGCCAAAATGCAATTACCCATCCCCATGTATGAAGGAGCGTTCCCATGTCAGTGCTGAAAGTCGCATCATGTCCTTAAAGTATGGCTCTGCTTTCATGACCCTAAAGCCTTGCTTTTGCAAGGGCAGGGCGCTGTGGGGGCTATTCCATGTGCCCGTAAGGACGCCCTGCAAGAATTTTCAAGATCAAAGGCATTGGGCAGCGAGTGAAAATCACAACCTCTCCAAAGAAGGGTGAGCAATGTCAGCCATGGGTTTTAAGATTTTTAACTCGCCCATGCAACCCTTGTACCTTGGTGCTGGTACTTTCCACTTTCCACCACCGCCACTTCGATTCTTGTTTTAAGTTAACCCCATCCCCCACCACGGGACTTGCGCATGCTTCTGCGACTGGAAGTGTGCCTGGGCAAATGAAACCTGAGAAACCTCGGGAACAGTAGAAACCCTTCGAAATCTACACGCAAACGATGCAAACCGGAGCGAGACATAGCCCAGGTGAAACGACGCAAAATAAATGCACACGTTTGTTGGTGCCCTGTCTGGGGCCGAAAAATATCTTCCTCGTTAGTCACAAATATAGAGGCCCCACTGGGCGCAAACATTAATTCTACGTACAACGCAGCCAAATAGATTCCAAAAATTGAGCCCCAAGCTATCTCGAACTCAACTCAGCATGCACAACCTCAGCCACGACCTAAAAAACTTGCTGCAAGTGGCTAAGAGTTCGCCTTTCTCTGCTGCAGCGGCACAAGCCTAGGACTCCAAGGAGCCAGCTTCAAGCTTCACAGGTCTTAGATTCTTAAACACATATGGTAGTTTCCCTAAATAAGGGGACCCCAATATAGACCCCAATATACTATAGCCCTTATTATGGGGACCCCTAAAATGGTACCCCTAATTTTGGGAAACCCCCATATGGTGGAACGCATATATATATATGGCCATATGGCACTTGGGTGTAGTGCGGTGCGTCTCTTTGGAATCTTCGCCCACAACCATACTCTGTTATAAGTCCTGGGCTGAGCCTGTCGTTAGTACAAGCATCCCAAAAAGGCAAAGGGGTACTTTTACTTAGAGCACCCCATTCCGCATTGGTCACCGGTAGACAGGCATGGAATCCGCCTGATCAAGCAAACAACCGAGGTGCTCAAACCCAACACTCATCTACCCAAACTTCAGCCGTAAACCCTAACGCCCAAACCCTAAGCCCCAAACCCCTGACACCCCAAACCCCAAACCCTCCCTTAGCACTGGCTTCTGAAGTCTTGTGGCCCATCTGGTCAGGCCCTAAACTGGGCTTTGCCTTTCCAACTCAAGTACCAGGATCCCCTGTAAGCTGGGACTAAAAGGTCCCGCTTTTGAGTATGGCTTAGTTTCACAAAGAACTTAGGACCCCAAAAATGAAAAAAAAAAAGAGATGTTACTCAACAGACCTTCTCAAAAGAAGTTGTAGGAATGTCTAAAGACAAGGAAGATCTGGACACCTCTCAGAACATTCCAAAAAGAAATATATCTTTGGCCTGGTTTCTGGCCAATATAGACCCCCAAATACTATAGTCCTTTTTATTGGGACAATCAGAATGGTACCCCTTAACCCTAAATCCTGAATCCTATCCTGAGCCCGGTTTCTGGGCTTCTCTCGCCGGATTTTGTGTCAGAGATACGGGGCGCTGCTTGGTTTCATTTCTTTCCTTCCCAACCTTGTGGGCTTCATGAAGCTCACAGTTGATTTCATAGGCTTCTGGGGGTCCAAAGGAATAACCACAGATACATGCAGCGAAGAAGCCCAGGTAGCAAATTGACTTCGGAACTACGGCCTACACGGCCGTACACAATCCGCAGATCCAACATTCCCTCAGAATTGGACAAATCAGATCAAATTTATGGCGAAGTTGCTCCAAATCCCAAAGCCCCCTACAGAAAGCCTTTGGCGCCGAGCCGTGAACTTACCTCTGGTTAGCAGGAAATCAAGGAATGGATCCGTATAGTAGTCCCTCTATACTCCCAATGGTATAGCAGCTGCCCTTTTGTTCTCCATTTTTCTACACAGGAGGTGAATTATATAGCCCCACCCAGTTTCCATTTCATTTTAACTTTCCTTTCCAATTGATTTTGCGTCACAAGAATCATCTGCCCCAATGTGCCCCCTAAACCCTGTAATGCCCCTTGAAAACCTCGAACAGATCCTAATACACCCCAATCCAATCCCTTAAGCCCAATGAAGCCTGACTTTTTACCTTAAACCCTAAACCCGAAGACCCCGACGCCCCAAGCAAGGTGCTGCCAGCCGCGCATCAGCATCCGCGCTTTGCCAAGGGGCCGCCGCCATGACTCTGCCGGCCACGCGGGAGGCTAGGGCTTGAGGGTTTAGGGTTAGGGTTTACTTGCGTTTCGTGTTTATTGAGGAAATGGTGTTTATCTAGGGTGGCCTGAAGGAAGCCCCAAGGTATGCTAACATATTTCGGGGGCGAGGCAGGGCTTAGGCTTCTGGTTTAAGCCTTAAGGGGTTTGGGGGGTACTGATTCTTAGGGAATAGGGGAATATTAAAATATTCGGACTATATGTAGGGACTATATTGGATTTGGAGTTTAGGGGGTTTGCGTATCTGGCTGAGCATAGTCTCCATGGCTTTGGCATGCATGACGTCTTCAAGAAGATTCATGGCTCCGGCATCGCTCCTGCATGAACGATGCAAGGTGCTATGGCTGTGCTGTTGACCATACAAGACATGGTTGCAACTACCGTTCCCAGCTGTACAATGACTCTTGCTGTTCTTCCTATTTGGCGCTGTCGTTGTGGTGTCGTCAACGGCGGTGATCGCTGCAACTGCAAGAGGCAGATATCGCAGAGTCTTTGGGTCGAAGGAATGAAGCAACGAGCTTGCAAACGTTCAGGAGAAATGTCTTGCCGGTTGCAGGGAGGATTGTTTGCCAGCTTTGGGGTTGGGATCCTGGGCTGCAGTAACCCATTATAGTCGTTTCCATTTTTTGTCCATTATCCCCATATAACCCCAATGTGACCCCCAATATAATATAGTAGTTTCAATGTTACTTTCCATTATCCCAATATATAGGAGTTCGAGGATCTTGGGCTACAGGATCGAGAAGAGTTGCGAGCTCTTCCTGGGGTTTGGTCTCCACAGCCTCACCCCTATATACTATTGTAGTTTCCATTATCCCAATGTAACCCCTATATTGTAGTAGCTTCCATTTTATTTTCCATTATCCCAGTATAACCCCAATAGCGATCCGAATTCCTTTGCATCGGCAGCCTGAGAAGCCACAGGGTAATAGTAGGGTTTTATTGAGGTTATATTGGGATAATGGAAAATGACACGGAAACTACGATTTAAGGTTTAACAGAATCATCTCTAAATAGGTCCCCTTCACGCAAGGTGCCAAGAGCTTCTACAAACCATCTGCGGATGAAAGCGTTGTTAGTATCAGAATGGAAGCAACGGTTGCAAGAGTTGTTGTAGTGTCGAGAGTTTGGACTACACATACAGTCCCCCTTAAGTAAGTAGAATATGGCTTTGGGTATGTTATAATAAGATCCCCATATACCCCACATTCTATCTACTTAAGGGGGACTATAATGACAGGAGCCCTCACTCTCCAACTCTGGAAAAGGGATGGCGTTCGCTTTGCAATACCCGTAGAATGTTGTTTACATGAACATACCAAGTTCATGGAAACCCTGGCAGATGATTACAAGTGGATCTGAAGCCTGTCAAAATCGGTGAGCATCTGTGGCATGAATGCTGGGCTCGACTGGAAACTAATTTTCAAGGTGTTTTCGTTTGTTAATCATGAGTTTCTAGAAGAACCGCGTTTTGGGAAACACTTTGTGGACTCCACACCGCAGATACTACTACGAGCAGGATACCATCATCACTTGGTAATACCAAGGATGCAGCTTGGCTTTTTCAGTGGCTGATGTAGATAGACCGGTTATGCACTCGACTACTGACTACTCTTTTGCAGCAGGCTTGTAAGTAAGCTTGGCGCAAGGTAGCTCCACCTGACCACCCTGAACCTTAAGCCTTAGATCACTCCCCCAGACAGTAACTGTTATCATAATGTGTACTGGGATTACGAGGAGTTAGAAAAGCCCCCACAATTATATACCTTGAATGACCCAATCTACACCCGGTAGTCCTACGGCATGGAAATTTGAGGTTGTGAGGCCTAACTGGCCACATCCCAATATCTCAGAATTCGTGTGCCCTGTCATACCTCAAAAAAAAAAAAGCTTCTTCTTGCGAAAAGAGGGGACATTGCTTCAACAAAGCCCCAGGTAATCCGAGCATTAGAGCAATAAAAGGGACCATATTCGAAGAACATTTTTGCGTAGAATTAAGCTCCAAAGACTAGCTACAGTTAGGTGGCTTTCGCATGGGGAAAACGGACCAGATTCAATGAACATTTTTGGGGAACCAATCCTGGTAATAGAGATATTCAATACATTCCTATTCATTTTTTAACTTATAGAGGTCCAAGAGCCCCAATGACGCAGGAATGCATTCCTATTCATTTTTTAATTGAGTTCCAGGAGCCTCAATCATTCTTTTTTAAATTGGCGCCCTCCATTTCTTATTCTGGGGGGGGTGGTCCCCCCAAATTGTTCTAGTGCCCGGATTATGGTAGTTGTAGCACGCTTGCTGATCTGGAGCTCTGGAAGACTTGTCTTTGGGAAGTACGCTTTCAGAACTTGCTCCTGGAGTCATGTTCGGGCTGCTAAACCTTCATTCTTTAAAAAAAATGGGCGGCAACTATCTTAGCCCACATTACCCCAGGAAGAAAAAAGGATCCCTTTTTTCAGAAAAATAAGGAACCCCAGACCCCAAAAAGTATAAAGGATCCACAAGATGGATCCAGCTATGTCATGAGGCCGCGGCAGAAGACACGCTGAGAAAGAAAGCCTCGGTACAAAGCTTAGGGAAGTCTCGAGCAGACCAGCAGTAAAGCGCCACCGCTGTCAGACAAGCAAGAAAGGGTTTAGGGTTTAGGGTTTGTTGGTTTAGGGCTTAGGGTTTAGGGTTTGTTTAGGGTTTAGGGTTTGTTGTTTAGGGTTTAGGGTTTAGGGAAGCCCCCCCTTGTTTGGGATTTCAAGTTGGGTGCTGGGGTCTTGCCTCCTCCTGCCCGTCTTTCCCTGTCCACTGCATGAAACATGAAAAACCATCCAAGATCATCCAGGGAACTAAGGTGCAGAAAGTGGCACCAATGCCAATCGCAGAATTTCTCTCCCGCCTCTCAGGGCGCTTGGGGAACGAATTCTTCAAGCGCTTGCGTTTTTAGCTGGAATTATGGATTCAACGCCTTCTTTGAGACTAATTACAGCTTTTTGAACATGGATTATTCTTTAAGTGCACCCTGCAATTGGAATAGGAGAGGACACGGATGTAATCACCAAAATTCCGGTCACTATTGCAGTGTGGGCACCTAAACTATTCTAGCGTCTCTGCAAGACCTGCAAAACAGCGTACACACACGCAGCCTCTATTAGGCTGGCGGAGAGGATTCCGAGGTGCATGGTTCCTTGTTTACGCACCTGGTGGTTTCCCTAAATAATGGTCCCCCAATATAGACCCCAAAGTACAATACTCATTATTATAGAGACTCTCAAGACAGTACCCTGAACATGGGGAAAGTTAACACTTTCAGTATCAAAACTGCTGGCCCCCTGGGATGCGAAGTCATTACGGCATGACATCCACTTTGACCTTCCCGGCCCAACAGAAAACCAACATTTCAGAAATCCTGCACTGACAATCCTACAACCTTATACCCTAAACGGCTACTGACAGTGTTTTCTGGCGTATTCAAGAGTTCCGTTTTTTGGATGCCACCGGAATATGCCTAGAATGGGGCTTAGGGTTCAGGGCAGCCCATGGAGCAACTCAAATCCCCATCGGCTCCCGAGAAGGCTTTAAAAAACCTCATTCAAAACTTGATCGGATCCCCTGCGATACACTGATACACAGCAGCAAAGCAATCTCACTAAGGCATACGATTCGGCGGCTGCATAGTTCAGGGTTTAAGGTTCTAGTTTTCCCACTAACCCCTTCATGATAAAGGTTACCCTTTTTCCTAATATCCAGGTTTAATAAGGAGACCTCAAAATAAGCAAGGAACAAGGGTTCCACTGGGGTACCTAGGGTTCATATTTGAGTTTCTCAACATTTGGGCTCCTTACATAGGCTGCGGCCTCCTGATTTCTGCAGGACACCTAGAAGATCCAAAAATGGAACACCACCAAAAAACATCTCATCATTTTCCAAAATTATCCCATTGTTGCATTGGGGGACCTAGGGGATTATGAGCAAGTTCCATTTTTGGATCCTAGGCTCTACAGGCCCCTTCGTAAGGAACCAGCTGATGTGAAGCCACATAGCTGAAGACTACCTCAGCCTCTACCACACCCATAACCCCCCACAAGCCCTGAACCCTATGTATATGCGTTTCCCAAAATTAGAGGTACCTTTTTGGGCGACTCCTTAGAATAGGGATATATTTTGGGGGTCTATATTGGGATCCCCTTACTGGAAACTATCATGTAACCTCCTCCCCGGCAAGCTTTCATGTTTCCGCTAAGACCCTGAAAGCCCCGGCAGCCTCGCGTCTCGTGCTTCTTTCGCTGCTGCTGCAGCATCGGCGTCCTGAGTGGGCAGGAAAAGGGCTCATAAGTTTAGGCAGCCCCCCTTAAGTAGGTAGAATAGAGGATTTAGGGCTTCGGGCTTAGAGCATAGTTCCCCCACGTAGATAGAATGTGGAGTATATTTGGGGGTCGTATTAGGATATTGGGCACTTCCATATTCTATTGATTTTAAGATGGACTACAGGCAGATTTCAGGACGTCACGCGTGTTTTGGGTGGAGTCCTGTGCCCGGCGCATTGGGAAAACACATGTGTCTTGTGAATGATGGAGGATGGAGGCATGATTACACAGGTCATGGATCCTGTTTTGGACTGAGTGCCCCCGAATTTGCAGCCAAAAGGACAGGGAGCCTCCCGTCGTCCTTCCATAGCGGTACATTGCATGGAGACCTTGTCTCAGTTCTCCTCATGTGAACTATAATCTAAAATCCTTACAAGGGTTCATATAGGGGATTATACAAGGGAACATAGGGTTCTAAAGGGGGATACTACGGGTGTAGACCCTGAACCCCAAACCCCAGGGTTCTTAAGAGAATACTAGGCCTTCAGACCATATCTCACGCAAGGGACCCAGTTGTTAAATTTTGTCTCTCCAGAAGAGCCTGGAGTGCTGAGGCAAGGGTTTCGTAACGGTTTGGGGTTTAGGATGGATTTGTACAAGGAAGTCTTGTAGTTCCCTTCGACCTCCGATGAAAATAGAATCGTTAATACTTCCTTAGGCTATAACAAATACTAAGAGGTACTCCTGAGGAGACTACAGATTTATGGAGCTACAACACTACAATGGCAGTTGAAAGGATTCCGAGCTGCATGCCATGGGCAAGTATACTTCTGAAATCAGAATTGGTGAAGATCAGGTTCTAAACTCAAATTGAACCACTTCCCAAAATGATTTCGAAACTGGCCAAGAACTATCCTACACCTCTTGTCATCATCATCACCATCACCAGCGGCCAGCATAATGCCGATCGGATGTACAAACAACTACTCGCATGCATGTGCATTTGAAGCCCAAACAAAACCCTTAGCAGACCTCCACGTCGTAGTCTCCTTACGGCATGCTGAGGCAACGACGCGAAACTCGCGCTTCTTCCCTATCCTTGGCTGCCATGTTTGAGGCTTGAAGGCAAAGCCTAGCAAGATCAACTAGAATCTAACTTGAGATGAGTCTACAATGGTTTAGGGCTTAGGGGTTACAATGCATGCGCACCAAGCCTTGCAATTCCAGCGCCTAGGATGCAAAGGGTAGGGATCCATGGATTCTGGTTTGGGGGAAAGGTTGGCAGAGCGGAGTGGCTGCGTTCAAAAACGGATTTGTGCTTGCGAATGGCGACGCAGCAGTATACGTAAAGATGAGGAATTCTCAGCGAAAAGTCAGAAAGCAGAACCCCGCAGAACCCCAACCATGGGAGTCAAAGGGCTTCAAAATTTTTCTTTAAAGATTCTACTACTTTAATGACGGGTAACACTACTAGCACTCATCATGAAAAAAGAACAATAGTAAGGACAATAGTAACGGGGTCGAGGACTGTCTCTGAGAGAGACCATGAGAGCCTGCCGGGTCATTGACAATCGCAGACAAGGAGCCGACAAACCGCCCCTAAAATCTAAACACTAAGGTTGATACCGTGGGCCCCTAGTATGGGCCCTTAAGCCTGGGATCCTTATATACCTACTATATACCCTAGATGTAGCCTTACAGTTGCTAGAAGCCCCTTAGAAGGCCGAAGGGTTCCATCCAGCCTTAGATAAACCCAATCAGCCTGCTTCAAGCACCGGCACATGGGGCTGTAAAACCAGCCTTTAAGAAGTTTAGACTATAGGTCGCAGATTAAAAGTATGTGGATGGTTGTCAAAATTATGGTCCTTTTTTGGGTACCCTAAATATTAGGTGACGTATCATAATAGGGGCCCAAAAAGGGACCATAATTTTGACAACCACCCATGTAGTGTATAGTGGGGAAGCCTTTTTACCCTAAATCGTAACCCCAAGGGATGAACCTCAGACCCAGGTGCTTGAAGCGCCAAAGGACAAGCGCGGAGGAAATGCCGTCCAGGGCGGCCTGTTAGGTCTGGGGTTTAAGACTTATAGGGCTTAAGGCTTAAGGTCTAGGATTTAAAGTTTGGGTTGAAGTTTTAAGGTTGAGGGTTTAAGGTGTAGGGTGTGTGTTTTCAGGGTTTAAGGGTTGTAGGGATTCGGGTTCAAGGTGTAGGGTATGAGGTTTAGGATTTGAAGTGTCAGGTTGAAGTTTTACGGCTTAGCATTTAAGGTGTAGGGTGTGAGTCTTAGGGTTTAGGGATAAACTTGTGGGTGGTGACATGAAAGAAGAGTTCTCTAAATAGAAAGTCCTTGTTAGTAGTGCTTGTACCCCATAATCTTCTGTTTCTCGCTACGGGGTGGTTTACGGCTTAGACCGGTAGAGTTTGTGAGACTTTGTTTCGGGTTCAGGGCTCTTCCTATATCAGTCAGCAGTACTTTATTGAGCCATATGTTTAACAGCAGGCAGCATGCCAACCCTAAACCCTAAACCCAAAACCCTAAAGAAGGCAAGGAAAGTGTCCTCTTCCCTGGACAGCGCGCGGAGACTGAACAATGAAATCGTCACATGCTGCCCCAAACGCGATGGCCTTCCCTGTTTCATACGTTGTCAGCCACTCCCCGGTTCCAACAGAACACATACCAACACTAAATATTAGTGGCGCAGGATTCATTCAAATAGCTTAGCTCTTCGTGGGTAGACTCCTCGGTAAGAAGAACCACAGATCGCACTCTACACAGCTGGCGGAGAACTTGTGTATTCATGTCATAGCTCCTTGCCAACAGCTGACTTGCACGACAAATCGCAGACTCCGAGCTAGTAGGGAGGTCGGCCGCTACATGAGCAGGGATCAAAACTCTTATCCGGTTTCTTTGACGGTAAGGAATTTGCTTGCGGTAGCTTACGAAACCCAAGGTTTAG
>CAJNIZ010046261.1:0-33102 GCA_905231905.1 Symbiodinium pilosum | reverse complement strand
AGGGTTTGAGGGTTTGAGGGTGTAGGGTTTAGAGTTTAGGGCTTTTGTTCTTTGGCCGGGTTTAGGGCGTTTAAGGGGTTTGGTTTAGGCCATACCGTTGTGAGCTTTGCGGTTTAGGGTTCAGAGTTTAGGGTTGCAGGTGTAGGGTTTAGGGCCTTTTGGGATTCTGGGCAGGGACGCCACCAAGTACCCTTTAATTAAGATTTTAAAGGAATCTATGTGGGTCGCATTCGAGGTTATTTGGGCTCTACAGAGGGGACTTGGGGGGTCTAGGTGGTTTCAGGATTTAAGGTGTAGGGTTTAGGGTCTAGGCTTATAGGGTTCAGGGTTTACAGGCTTCAGGACTTCTAGAGAGAGTAGAAGGCTCGGCTCGTTTGTATTTTTGCTTCTGGGTTCAGCGTTCCTTGGGGAACGAGATAGAGGCGGTGGATGGAACGAGATAGGCCACAGTTTCTTTTGCAATAAGAGCCCAGTACATGGTCCAACATGGCGAACCAGATCAGGTGATTTTGCCAAGGTGCGATACAAGATTAAATACTAGGCGAACGAGATGAGGGACCGTGGATTCAAAATGCCGCATAAGGCCCAAGCAGGAAATAAAAGCCGGCGCTCATATGGTGCTACTGTTGCGTAGTATACCTACTGCAGGGGCCTAATTGGTTTTGAGAGCGTTTTGGGGTATATCTTACTGCATTTACACGGATACTACCTGGAATTCTGCTACTGGGCTGCTGTTAAGGAACTTAAATCCAGTGACCCTAACTAGGAAAACCCATTATTTACCATACAGCCATATCTAAGTTAACTTAAGTTCCTTAACAACAACCCAGATTACTGTTGTTCAGGCTTGGGCTCAACCAGTAGAGGTTACCCGGAAAGCTGAAGGTGCAAGGAAGGGTTTACGGTTCAGGGCTTAGGCTCGTGGAGTTTAGGGTTTAGCTTTTAGGGTTGAAGGCTTGAGTTTTTGCCTTATAGGGTTTGGGGCTTTGTTGTCTTGGCCTGAAAAGACGATTTGGAAGAAGAGGAGTGCTTGCGCCACCTTTATTTCAGCTATAATGTAAACTCCTAGTATCCCCCTTAATAATCCCTATAACAGTCCCCTATATAATCCCCTATATAACCCCCATTCAGGAGTTTAGGTTATAGCTCATTTGAGGATTTGACGGGATCTTGGGGTTCCGCAATTTCGCGATGCGGGTTTTGGGATTCGCGGCTGGAAATGAGGCTGGAGGATTTGGGGTTGAGGGTTCGGGCTTATAGGGTTTAGGGTTTAAGTCTTTCGGAGGCTTCATATTTCAGTGGCGTTTGGTGTTAACGCCTACAAGGGTTCTATTGAGACGATTTAGTCTTTAGGATGAGGCTGGGTGGGCAGAAGTCCACACGCTGCACAACCTGAAGTTCAGTGAAAGATAGAAAGTCCAAGTAGCTGAGTGGGGAAGCTCAAATTTCTTGGCATGCTTTTTATCCTTCTTTAGATCAAAGATTGGCTGTTTAGCGACCGGTAAACTCGGCAGCTAGGAAGCAGAGTGCTTGAGGTCCAGGATTGTTTCTAGTGCAAGGCTTCTTTTCTCAACAGCACATGTCCACATAGTTTCAATGTGCAGGGCATGCTGTGTTCAGATTCTTCGTTCTTGGCTCCCGTACCAAACGCAGCAGTTGTTAGGGGTCCGTTGCCTAAACACCCCAAACGTTAAAACCTTTAAGCCTATACAAAGTCCAAACACAACGAGCTGCTGAGGTCTCAGCCTCCCGAGAAGGCTGTGGCCACCAACTGAAATCATTAAGTCTTTAGATCTGGGGTTAGGTCAATCCCCCCTTATATAGGGATAATGGAAAACAAAATGGAAACTATTATGTTATAATAGGGTCTATATTATGGGGTTATAGTCCCCCTTAAGTAGATAGAATATGGGATATATGGGGATCTTATTATAATATACCCAAAGCCATATTCAAAGGGGGACTATAGGTCAATGCCCCCTTATGTAATAGCTCCTGAATATGGAATTTATAGGGCCTTAATGTACCTACAATTGTCCCTTGTGGTACCCAGTACTGGGTGGGGGATTGACCCAAATTTGGTTTTAGTGCTGAAAGGGGGCCTGCGTCAGTGAACACTCAACTTATCACCATTCACGGGGTTACAACCTGTCTCCTTTGCACGCACCAGTCTGGCACATGAGATGTGGTCTAAAATCCTTAGAGGGGACTAGATAGGGGAGTAGTATGGGGATACTAGAGTTTAGACTTGCGCTCACATGATTACTTGTTTACCAACCAGAGTGGGGCGGCAATCATGTCAAGATCCTGTATGGCCCTATGAGAAAACCTGGCATAGCATGGATGTACACCCTGAGAGCCTAAACCAGAGCGGTGATGAGTTTTTTACGGGCCTCTACGAGGTCTTAAGCATCAGAGTCGTCCAGAAAATATTGCTGAAGGGTCAAGGGTTTATTCTGTCTTGGCGTAGTTTGCAAACCTCATATATGGGCTTGCTTTCCGCTAAGAGAATGGATGTGTAACTTTCGTGTTCTCTAGGAATCACTTCATTTCAAGTCGTTCCGCAAAGCAACGCAAACATCCGAAACCAAAACCCTTGAATAGGGAAGCTCCAAGAATTCTTGGATGTCCCTTAGACTGCGTCCTGAAGGAATCCTTCTTAGAGTTTTGTAGGGGTCTGTGCGATTTTGGGGCATTGGCATTTGGTTTCATACGGACCCTAAACCCTACACCCCAAAAACTGAACTCTAAACCCTAAACTCCAAACCCTAAACTCTAAACCCTAAACGCTGAAAGGGCTTAGGGACAAAAGGGTCCTTTACTCCTTGGCGTGCAGGGTCCAGGAGCTTGGCAGCCTCAACTCAACCCCTAAACCATACCTACTACTAGGCACGATTTAGCATTTAGGGTTGTGGGTTTAGGGTTTAGGGGTTGTTCAGACCCATAATCTCCTTGAAACTCCTATGTATACCTAGATATATATATATATACATAGATGTATGGATACCCCAGGGTTCCTGAGGGCATCCTTCTTTCCGAAAGCATGCTTTAGGTTGAATAGAGACTTTGTGAAATGTATGACCATACAACCTAAACCCTCAAAAGCGTGGGGAAAAGAATTAAGCCGTGCAAAGTTTCTATTGAATCTACTGAAGGATATAAGGTTAATCTTCTTCAGTACTGAGGGTTGCCGTTTAGGGTTAAGGGTTTAGGCCCAATATGGAGGTCCGAGCCCAGGACCAAACCCAAAAATCCTACGCTCCGGGCCGCATCTCCAAACTCCGGGCTCCAATCCCCAAAGCCCAGAGCCTACTTGAAGGATACTTGTACCCAGTTATGTTGGGGTGATAAAGTCTGAACTTGAGTTATCTTGGCTACATCCCCTGTCCCTAGTCATCCTTGAACCTTCAAGTACACTGGTATGCTGGAAGCCTATACCCAAAACCTACTGGCTGGTTGCCAGCCAGTGGAGGAGTGGATCTCATAGCAGTCCTCATATCATCCACAACAAGAGTCCCAATAGCGAATATCTTCATGCCGTACCACCAGCAGGTGAATTTCGAAGACGAAAAGCCCGAAATCTGAATTTTCAGCGCGATAGACATTGCTTCCTTCCGCGAGGCGTCCGAGCAAAAGGTCATGCAGGGAGACACGGAGTAGATGAGCAACAAAGGCGGGGTGTTGGTGTGTACAGTGGCTGGGACTTTTCCGTTCTGCATCACACTTGCACAAGTATGCGACCGTCTTCGTTCCTGTAAGGTTCCAGCCAGTTCCTGCATCGTTCAACATGCACAGAGTATATATAAGGATTTGCTGAAGGATAGTGAGGACGCACCGAGACCTCCCAAATACCCATGACAACAGCCTTTATACCAATTATTTCAGGGTTAAAGGCCAATGATGCGCGGTACTTGAGATGTCTAGGTCGGCGCTTTAGCCAGAAATGTGGAATTGGCAGGGTCCATTGTTACGAATTTCGGGGGGCTACTACACCCTAAGGGCCCAAGCGCCCAAATAACGGGCTTCAGGACACAGATGGCATATTCTAAATAGCTTTTGGTGCGCTGATTCACTGATATTTGAGTAATTGGGCCCTTAGGGACCGGCAGAATTTCAGGTTTAACGTGACAGCAAATACTGTAGAGGCCTAAAGAAGTGCCAAGATTGTGGTCCTAGATTCCTTATATACTTACGCCGTAGGCTATCTCAAACAGGCATTAACATAATATTGCCCATGATTCAAGCCCTTTACAAGTAGCTTAGCAGCGAATGTTCCCGAATTCTATTCGGTTTAGGGTTTAGGGTTTAGGGTTTCTGTGTTTCGCGCATTCTTTGAGAAAAGTTATGAAGTAGAGTGCGTTGTTTCCAGGGGACCCGCTGACGAATGTACATGGTAATTTTCGAAAACAGGGGGACCCCAATAGAGACCCCAAAATATTAAAATCCTTATCGGGGGGACCCCAGAAAGGTATCCCTAAATTGGGGAAATCCTAAACCCCAATCCCTAAACCTTAATCCCAAAACCCTCCATATCGCTCAAATCCCTTACAAAGGTTTTGGGAAACCCATACATGGTTGCACCAGGGTATTGGGCTATCTGGGCTTTGTCGCAGCGACCCGGAAAGCAGGGGACCATCTGGAACCCACACCACGACGTCCTTCGATAAATCATAACCCCCTAGACCCCAAACCCTCAAAGCCCTTGTTTCAGCGGCTTTACACACAAAGCTCTGAAGCCTGTCACCCGAAAGCTTGAAAGTTCAGCGTGTAATGATCAGGTTCTGGGATCGTAGATTTTAGGGATTTGAGGGGTACTATTTCCATATATATATACATATATAAACATACACGCACGATGATGGTATTTAATTTAAGCCTCTTAACAGCAATCCAGTTTTTCGGATTCGAGGGTTTATTGGGTGTAGCCATGACCTTAAGCCTGAGGCCCTAGACTCTAAGCACATTTGAAAAAAAGCCTAGGGTTTAGGGTTTAGGGTTTAGGGTTGAGGGATCTAAATTTTCCCAACCAGAGACCCACGAAATGGGTTCCTACCTGTTTCCAGGGTCTTAACTATGGACCCCTGCTTGGGCTTGTAGGGGTTTATATGGTTGTGATAGGTAGATGAGGACTCTAGGAGTAAGTAAGGGCCCCTACTTTGGGGCCAGAGTTCCAGCCTGAAAACCTCAACCAGGAACCCTAAACCCTAAACCCTCAGGCCTAGATCATTGGAAATTGTACTCGAAAGCAAAAACCAAAACTCAAAATGGACCGTTTTGAGCCGCAAACCCTATACTACTATATAATTTCCATAAACCGGAAACCCTGAACCCTAACCTCTAAATCGGAACACCCAAAGAGGACTCCGCGTCGGCGGGAGCAGGGCAGGTGAGGGCCATCAGTTGTGCCGTTTCGTTTCCTTGGTTGGTGTCACGGAGGCTGGCTTTAGGGGTTAGGGTTTAGGGTTTGGGGTTTAGGGGCTAGGGTTTAGGGCTTAGGGTTTTGGAAATAAAGTTTAGGGGTTTAGGGTTCAGGGCCTAGGGCTTAGGATTCCTAGAAGGCACGTCGTGAACTAAAGGGTGGTGATAACATCAGGGGGCTCAACACCTTCCTGTACAACACCTGTCGAGCCCTCAGATACTAGCAGCAGCAGCAGCAGCAGCAGCAGCAGCAGGAGTAGTAGTAGTAGTAGTAGTAGCAGCAGTAGTAGTCGTCGTCGTCGTAGTAGTAGCAGCAGCAGCATTAGTACCGCATTTTTGTAGTTTCGAAACAGCAGGCGCAGCCTTGATAACGTTTCCAACTTCGCCACGCCAACCAGGTCCAAGTCTTTCTCACCGGCTGCTCCCAGCAGACACGTGTAGGGTCCGCTTCTTTGATTTTTGGCCCTGCGCGCCACTCCCTATGGTCCAAATGAGTCTAGGGCTTAGGGTCTAGTCATTACATACTTGCCTGCAAAGTTGCCCAAAATATGCCCTAAACCACATCAGTCGCAAATCCCCAAAGACTCTAGCGCCTGCAATCCAATCCGCAAATGCCTGGAACAGGTTCCTGCCCATCCCTACGTATTAGTACTGCTGAGACTTTTTGCATTGAAGGCTCCAGGACAGCACTTAAAGTTTAGCTTTTAGTGTTCTAGGGGCTTGGGATTTGGTTTCCCTCCCCAAACTAACATGGAGGTTAGGTGTGAGTGGTGGGGGTCATAGATAAGTCACCAGCACGTTCCCTCTGCATATTGGTAGATGAAAATGTCACTTCCCTAGAAGAATGTCCTGAAACTCGATGGACTAGCTCGGAAGTGTTAAGCCCAGCACCTGCTTTCTCTGGGGCTGTGAAGGGTTTCAGGATGTCTGATGACCTGGGTTTAGGACTTAGGTTTCTTGAGGGTAGCTTCAGGTGCATTAGTGGTATACAAGAGCACTAACCTTCAAACCTAAACCGCAAAAAATCCTCAACGGGGTCCCCAAACTCTGGGAGTCCCTAGAAGAATGCTTCCATCGTAGTTCGGGGTGACCCACATCCTGAAAAGGAAGTACCTAAGTTGCCCATATTTGGACCCATGGGAACCTATCCCTCCAGCGCTACACTACGTGGCCGGTCTCACATCGCAGCTGTCATCAAAAGAGTTGATTGAAAATGTTACTGGATATTGAAATGGAAGGTGAGGATTTTGCAGTGGTACCTCAGCAAGAGCGCGTTCTTATCGTTATTAGATCAGGATACCATTAATAATACTATTATCATTGTGTCCACGATGTGTCTGTAAGCCCTTCACCTTGACCCCAGTAGGAAGGTATAGCGAGGATGGGAACTGAGTGGGGTGGGGGGGTGCTTTGGGGACCTAGGATACATGGGGATTACAAGGAGATATGCGGGTCCCTATTCATGATTACAGTATGACTTTTCTCAACAACATCCGTGTGCTTTCATTGTTGCAGAGGTGCGAGCGGTCAAGATTGCTTTAGGATGTTGGTCTGAAAGCCAGAACCCTAAACCCTGAATGCAGGACTTTTAGTGTTTTGAGGTCGGGTTGTCACCTGAAAAGGGCTTGAACCGCAGAATCCACAGCTTGAAGTACATGTTCATGGTTTCAGGACGTAGGTCCGATTTCTCCAACACCTAAGATCTTCACCCGAGGCACGCGGAAAGATGAACAAACACCCGAGCCAGTGCGCACTATTAGGGGGTCCTAAGCCCTGAACCCCAAGTGAGTAGTATTATATTTAGGGATACTATGGTACCCAATATACAGTAAGATGATATCTTCCTTTCGGGTATAGTATCTTATATAAGGTATATTATCTTACTAGGTTCAACCACCAAAAGAAACACTACTCAACTAAGGCTTGTATTAGTACAGCGTGGAAAGATGCCGTGACGGCATAATGACAACTGCACCCTGCTCGTCCCCGCCGCGCTCAAACTGAGTCGTGGCTGGCTCGAGACTTGACTTACAAGCTCCTGGCCAACAAGTGCATCACATAGGGATTAGAGTTTAGGGTTCAGGGTTCAGGATTTAGGGCCAGGCTTCAGGGTTTTGGGTAGTTAGTTCAGGTAGAAGCAGCGTAGGAAAAGTAAGCATGTGGCGGTCCTAATTCCTTTAAGGAAAGTGACTGGGGGGAAATTCCCCAAGCAACACCAAACATTTTCTTACCGCAGTCTTGCTGCAGTGGGTATGCAGTCCTCCCAAGCCGGATAATTTTGCTCCACCCTACATACTCTGCGGCCTCAGCACGTGAATCGCTACTTTGATACATAAACGCAAGATTCTCCGTCCTGGAAGTAAGAACCCTGCTCTGATCTTCAAGGCCGCCCATCCCTTAGTATAAGCAACACCCTCAAATATTTGAGGTCTCTTTTCTTACTGGAGTTAATAGGGAACAAGAGTATATCCTACATAGGGGCTATGTGGGTCACAAGTTGGTCAAAGGAGCTATGCACGGCTTGCCTAATTGCCTTTCTGCATGCAGGAGGGCCGTGCACGAGGTTGCTAAGCTGCATTCTCGGCCTTAAGAGGCTTCACTCTAGGGATAGTTTTAGGGTTTAGGTAGACGGTTTCGGGCTTTGAGCCAGGCGTGATGGCCAGGCGTGATGGCCAGGCTGCACTAGCGTGTCTCTCAGCAGCTACCAGCAGTCGCAGGTGGCAGCCAAGGCGGCAGCCGCTTGGGCGAAGGCCCCCCGCTGCTTGGTGTGAGTAGGTCCGCCGCGAAAACTTATGCAATTTTGGGAGGCTGATGGCAAGCGCAAAGGCCAGGCGGCAAACATCGAGGCAGGACAGTCCGGAATGCTCTGCAACAAGGTCCCTGTGATTTTGCCTTCGAGGCGACAGAAAAGCCTGCGAAAGGGGGCTGCAAGGCTTGAGCGGCAAACATCTATCCTCTTGCTTGCCTTTGCATGGAAAACCAGGGCCGGGAAGAAGAAGAGCCCGCCGGAGGCCAGCTCATGTGAGAGGCTCAGAACACACCACATGACGGGAGGACTGCGCGCAGAAACTGCCTTCACACATGCGCCTTCGCCTGGGAAACGATGGGACAATCGATGCCTACGACCCCGCAGAGGAGCCGCCCAGACCCGGTGGCAGAAGCGCGACTGCGTGACACGTTGAAGAGGACGACGACATTGACTGTCTCTTTCTTGCCCTCCAGCCGTCGAACGCGGCCGAGGTGCGACCGAAATTCATTTGTCTTAAGCAGCTCCAGTTCGTGCTATTGCATCAGTCAGGAACAAGAGATGCTCCAGCAAGCCGTTGCTGAGAGCATGCAGGGGGTGGCCAGGGCACCCCACCTTCGCATCGACCCGAAGGAGGTCAATCCGTCCTAGCCTCGGACTGGCTGGCAGTGAACTGGCCTGCAGGGACTGGACTGCAGACTGGCCTGCAGGGATTGGCCTGCAGGGGCTGGTCAAGGAGTGGCTGGCAGGGACAGAGGGGTTCAGTTCATTTCGGAGCGGCTGTTTAGATAACTCCTAATTCCGGGTGTCCTACCAATGTTCACCCTTAAACCCTATCCCTACAGGTTAAGATAACTCCTGATTTACTCTTGCCACTGTTCATTCTTCAACCCTCCACCTTGTGTAAACCCTAGGATTTGCTTCTTGGGGCCAGATAACTCAGCAGAAGGATTTCCGAGTGGGCGCGCAGAGTTCTTCAAGTTTTTGGCGGCCCTTCGTGTTTGGGGTTGACAGGGCTTGGGGGAGTTAAGAGTTGGGGCTTAGGGTTTTTAGTATTTAGGTCTGGGACTTCTGAGTAGTACTTCCAGAAGGGATATATCCTAGAACCTACAGACGGGTAGGATTATGTTCTCTTTTGATTGATGGTATTTTGCAATGGCAGGATAAGTTTCCGCAGCCGAAAAACAACCAAACCAAGAAAAAACCCTACGGGTCGTCGATAGTTCCCTTTGCGGCGGGAAGTTTGTCAAATTGCCTTCCAAAGCCTTGGACTAACCACATCGCCAGACATTGAACTCTGAATAATTCGACCATAATTGAGTAATTTTCAGACGCCCCTTGTACCCTTAATTGGGGATATATGGTCCTGAATAGTGGGTACTTAGGCCCTAATAGATGGTAGGAGGAGGGTCTAGGTTAGGACTTTGCACATGATAGCAGCTTAGATACAGCCTCCAATGCTCGGGTGCAAAGACGGAACGCTCCGAGAACACATTACGGCCACTGCTGGAGTAGGGTGTGCCAGCTTAGGGTTTTGGGGCTAGGGGGTTTAGGGATTTCGGGTTTCGGGGTTTGGGGTTGAGGGTTTTAGGGCTTAGGAGCACAAAGTAAAATCCCCTTAAACCCTAACCCGGAATCCCCAAACCCTAGATCCCTAAACCCTAATTCGCCCTACCTCCATAATCCTTTGAACTCTCAAACCTAAATCCCTAAACCCTATTTCATTTCTCGTCCAACATTCAAATTGGCTTTACTCTGGCTGTGGCTTTGCGCTGACTCTCTTGGACAACGATTTCAACGCGCAAGGGACAATAGGAGCGCCCATCAGCGTAGGGTTTAGGGTGTAGAATTTGTGCAGTATTTAGGGTGTAGGGTTAGCGGTTAGGGTGCAGGGTGGTTCGGGGCTGGGCCTAGGGTTTAGCCATCAACGTAGGAACTTAGTATACGAGAAAGTGGTGGGCCAAGTTATCTTGGTTGCTAGGATATTGGGGGAGGGGGATTCCAACAATCAGGCCTTTTTTCGGGCTCCCTATCATAACAGTGGCACATTTGGGAGTATATAAGAGGTAGCTGCTACACTTGTATTATAGGGTCCCAAAACTGAAGGTCTTTTGGGTCCAAGGTGTTGACAACCCTAAACCCTATACCCTAAACACTATACCCTATACCCGAAACCCTAAACCCTATACCCTAAACCCTCGTTGCAGTATTTTCCATGGCAGAGAAAGGCTTTCTGATTGAATCTGGAGGCTGAGGCTGCAGGGTCCCAGTTCCCAAATAATAGGGTTTAGGTTGGGTACTGCCCCCCCCTCACTAACAGTTGGATAATAATGATAATAAGTTTATATATATATATATATAAATAAGACCCCTAATATAGACTGTTACTGGGTGGGGGCAGTACCCAAAGTTTAAGGTTTAGGGTTTAGGTCCTAAACCTTAAACCCTGAGAGCGTTAAATATTATGGGGTTTAGGGTTTGGGCTCTAAGTTTATGGCTGGAAACTCAGCAAGTTGCATTGAGCGAAACGACCCTAGATAATTGTTTCGCGTAACCATTCCCCGTCGTTAGGTGTCCAAGGTTGGAGAGTACAACATCGAGCATGACCCTAGATACCTTAGACTTGGGGAAGTATGGGTGCTATAGTATACTAAGCGTATACCATGTTTCTTATTGTTGCAATTAGTATTACTATTGCTCTCTATTCCTGTGACATATTGTTAGGAGTTCGAGGAAGGCATGCAGGATTTGGGGTTTCCCTGCTTGTCCCTTGCCGCTGGCGCTGGCGCAAGTACGCTTAGAACGATAAGTGGCTGCTGGCAGGAGTGGGGCTTGCTACTCCGCAATGGCAGAAAAATATGATTCCTAGTGACGAGCTAACGGGTTAGCCCGAAATTGAATACACGGGTTGCCACAGGGTTACTGTACTGCAGAATCCTGAATACCAAGCCACATCGTTGCCCAACACTCCGCACAATATTGCAGTACTTGGTTTATCAGCAGGGTAATAATCGGAATAGTTGGTTAGGGGGGTATTACATGGCTTATAGGGGGTGTAAGTACACTTACCAACCCCAGACCCTTCAAGTATGGTATACCTGAAAGCCTTCTTCAAATCACCTGCAGGCCTACACTAGCAACATCTTGCATGGGAATGAGAACGAGACCTGGAATCCCAAACCCAAAAGGCTAAACTTCCCAGTGCAGACGTCAAAAGTCCCAGGGGGTTAGAAAAGATCTCAAACCGTACAGTTTGGACCGCAAACCATTGCCTGGTTTATCCATCCTAGAACAAAAAGTTGTGGGGCGTTGATCTGAAGGTCCTTTGTGGAAATTCTTGTGGGATCCTGTAGGTATACATGGGAAGATATGCGGGAATGTGTTTGTCCATAATCACCATTTTGGGAACAAAATTTTGGATCAAGTGCCATGTCGGTTACCTTTCGGTCACTGTCCTGGGTAGCCAGCAAGCAGGATACAGGGAGTTGGGTTCAGTATGTTGGAACCTTGAACGGCTTGATTACAACACTAGCTTGCACATCGTATCCCTGCGCATGCAAGTCTAGATTTGCAAGGGCCCAAAACCCCAAACTTTTTGAAACCTAAACATTTGTTTTATGAGGGTCTTTGTGTTGTGGGGAATGGTTACTATTCAATGAAGCAAGCTGCAAGGGCCCAGCAAGCCAGGTAGGCAAACGCATGTTACAACTAGGTAGAATTATATCCTGTAGCCCTCTAGGGATAGCACGCGCGTTTTGTAAACTGCTTGCGTTGGCTATATAAAAGAGATGTCAGGAAGACAATCGCCTTGTACCCAGGAAGGTTTGAAGCCATCGTTCCTAGGCTATTTTGGGATGTTGCTTTGATTTTTGTTGCACCAAATCCTTTTCCACAAGCATTAGCTTACAAGTATGATCAGTATCCAGAAAACAAATTCGTCCAAAATCCTGAAGACCAAAACTTCAGGGCTTGCTGGCAGAAAAGTCACAATGTGCTTCCTGCTCCACCGGCAGTACCTTTGTTTCAATGCCAGCGTAGTCTGCCGTAAGGCGAGCACGAACTTGGTGGGCAAGTTCGCGTTTAATTTAAGTGTCGCAAGGCTTGCGGGCCAGGTCAGCTATAGTCTTAGCACCTTAACGGGGTCATATAGGGTTTAGGGTTTAGGGTCTCAACTCCTTAAAGGGGTTATATAGGGATTGTCTAGGAGCATGATAGGGGTTATTGAGGGGGATACTAGGAGTTTAGACACCTTTGAGGGGGTTCTATAGGGGAGTATTACTGTCGTGCTGCAGCTGCATGCTTTGGTGGAGACCCTGGGGACTAGGGGGTTAGGGTTGAACCGTAAGTGACTTAATATCTCACATTGTAATCGTAAATATGGTAGCTAGATGAGTTATAATCTCTGTTTGGGTACCCTAGGTATTAGCGGAATTTTGTATATACAGCAGACCGCCACAAGGACAAAACTAATGACAAGCCGTCGCTCATAAATCCTCACCATCAACCCCAGGCCAGTTGGTTTTGGTCTAGCTTGGGGGACTGTAGAAACCTGTGCCGCAACGCCACGCTAGATCTACGTCTCTACTGCCGGCCGCTCGGCGTGTGGGAGGGTTGAGGATCCTCTTCAGTGCTCTTGGGATGTAGGATACATGGAGTGAGGTTGTGGCTTCAGAGATTATATGTTGAACGCCAGTAGATTATATTTGTGAGTACATGTTCCTCGTTCTACCCTTTGGAAGGCCAGTATTGTTGGCAACTGGGATTTGTGGGTAAGGTCTCTGGCCGCGATGGAAGAGAGTTCATGGGGATTCTGGGCTTATCAGCTTGTTTATGGTTGTCAGGGTCACAAATTGAAGCTTGGGGTCGTGGCTGGTTGTTAAGTTGGGGGAGCGGGCACAAGATCAGATACAAGATACAGACACATAAGTGCACGCTTTAGGGTGGAGGGTTTCACCAAGAACTTTGCCAACTTCAAGTGATTGTTTGGAAGATCCTCGCCTCTCCTAGTCTTGCAGCTTCTGCACAAGACGCGCGTCGAAATGGCTGGGTGTCCAGCGTGGCAATCAAGAGTCTGTCCGACTAAGAAGAACTCAGCGTGTAAGTGCTAGATAGTGCTAGGCTTCAGGGGTCTCGCGGTTGCTGGTCTAAGCGAGGAGAAACCCCTGCCCGCAACAGCAAAACCCTCACCCGCCAGCAAGAAACATTTCAAGTAAACTAGAATATCAACCTAAACCCTCCAACTACCCTCGAATCAGGCCTACATACCCACGATTGAGGGCCTTATGACCCCAATTAAGGGACCGGAAGGCGTGGCATAGAGCGTTTATTGCCCAGACCGCTAGACATTTACCCAATAGTAGTACACAGGACCATCTTCGGAGGTCCTAAGCCCTAAACCCTAAAATCCTAAATCCTAACTCCCCTAAACCCTAAACCCTACAATCCTAAATCCTAACTCTTAAGCCCTAAAGACTGAACCCGGATTTTTTCTGGGCTCTGGGAGTTAGGGCGTGAGGGATTTTGTGTTTAGGGTTTAGGGTTTAGGGTTTAGGGTTGAATGGGTGGGGTTCGACTCTTCTTCGTCTGGTAGTGTCATCCTTTGAGAGCTTCAAAAATATCAACAAAGTTTCAGGATTTAGGGTATAGCCTTTATATATATGGTATAGGATGTATGGTAGAGCATTGGGCTTAGGGTATAGGGCTTAGGCTTTTTGGGATACAGAGCTTAGGGTGTAGGGAAGAACAGGGCTGCTCAAGGATTCTAAGAAGGGATGCCCACATGAACAGCTTGACACAGTCGACTTATGGTTTGAACATAAAGGTTTAGGGTAGTTTAGGTCCCATAAAACCTTGTAAAAATGCCACTTACGTAATCCTTCTGACCTCGCCATCTGTAATTAAGTCTTGGTTTCTCCTACCACCCCGGCCTAAACTACCTGAGGTTCCGTTATTAGATTTGAGTGGTTAAGACCGGGGGAGTTTGGGGGGTGGTAGGTGCAACCGGAACCCCCAACCCCCAAACCTAAGCCTAAACCTTGAAAATAGAACATGGATCTTTCCAGGACCCCTTTGAAACAGGCCCTTTCTGCACTTACTTAGAACCTCAGGGCAATTGGGTTACAAGTACAGCTATTCTTGTGCTGTAATTCCCCTGAGCCTCTGAGCAAGTTCAGGGCCGAGTTTTGAAGCTGCAAAGTCGGAGTTGAGTGCTTGAGGCTTAGGATTTGCTTAGGGGCACTTGGAAATAATTTTTACTTTTTGCTTATTATAATCCTAAGGAACAGCAATAATTAAAATTTTGGCTAGGGTTCAAGTTCTCCATAGTTTGGGCTTCATGGCATCGATTCTTGGATCTAGGCTCTAAATCCTAACTTCGAAGCCTAGTCTCTAAACCCTGAGTTCTGAATCGGTTTAAGGTTTAGGGCTTCGTTTTCGGTTCTGACAGCCTCTACCCCTGCTCAATGACCTTGTGATGAGGTGTAGCACTGGAAGCACTTCAGCTACCGCGCAAAAAAAAGTGGCTCAAGGGTCCAGGGGCCGGGGTAAAGGGTGTAGAATGGCCGCTTTGTGCTGAGGGTTTGGGATTTAGGATTCAGGGTTTAGGGTACCAGGTTTTGGGTGTTAGGGTTTAGTGGTTTAGGGTTCAGGGTTTATAGGGGTCAGGGTTTAGGGATTGGGTTCGTTTGGGGTGCAGAGATTAGATGTTCAATGCTCAATGGAGTAGTCAAAGCCACGCAACGTAGATTGGTGGGCATTCTGGGGATTCCATGAGCACGATGTAGCACCCTAAACCCCAAACCCTAAATACTATAGTAGTTTCCATTTTCTTTTCCATTATTATGATATAACCCTATATAAACCTAAATATTCTAAAGGAAAACTGCAGGTTCAGCTTTTGTAGGGTTTGGGTCGTTTAGAGTTTAGGGTGTAGGGTTAAGGGTTGAGGGTTTGCGGATTTTCCTTACTGCTGTTTGAAGCAAGTGGTGCCATCTTGGAAAGCACGGCTTTCGGGGACATCCCACAAAGTTCGGGAATACAGAGGGATTCTGGGCGTATCCATTCGGGATTATGTAGGGGTAATTTGTGTTTAGCTCCCAAGCATATGTCTAGACACTCCTTCTTACAAACACGGAGCCCGAACAAATTTTCCTGACCATTGTTTCTTCCAAAGACACTCATATCAGTTCCATCTGAGGTTATGGAGCCAGGAACACCAACGCCAAACGCTAAACACCGCTAAACCCTCAACCCTCTTAACCTTAAACCCCCAACTCATAAACCTCAACCCTACCCGCACTGCCGCGTGCAATGTGACAGCGGGTTACCGCACCCAACATCAAGGTTTAGGCCGTCGAGAACTCCCCACAGTATGACCTGCAAAAAGCAAAGTGACCAAAGTACCGAAAGCCATTCTGATTATAGTGCTTGGGGCCTACAACCCATCTATCTTAAGGGCACTTGAGCCACAACCATTAAGCTCCATGAAAGGAACTAGTCTTCGGGCGGCCATGGTTTGTAATTTCACCCAAACCCTGTTTATCGATAGGGAAACCCAACACGGATACGATAGGGGAAGCCCAACACCGATACCCCCTTTAAGATGCGGCCGCTGGTAGGATGTGCGGATTTGGGCTTCGGATTAAAGCCTTGCGGTTAAGGATTCGGTGATAAGGGTCTGGGGCCGTGAAAAGCAGCTGGGCTATCTTTTACACCAAATGCGGTAATGTTTACTTATAGCTACATGTGGTAGTGTCCCAAAATAGTGGGATCCCAATATATCATATTCCTTAATTAATATAAAGTCCCCCAAAAAGGTAAGAATATTTTTGGGAAACTCCCATAAAATTCCCATGTGGAAACTCCGTGATCACCGACCTGGACCGTAAAAGTAGGTGAAACAATGGTGAAAACCATCTAAAATCCAGCTTTAACCACTATTATTCTGCACATTTGGGGTCCAGGTGCCCATGAAATTTGAAGCATGGCTTTAGGCGAGAAGTTGGCAGTAATGATCCTGAGCCAAGCCCTCATTTCAAGGAGGATGATACGCAGTGTAGTGCTTAGGGTTTTGGGTCGAGATGTAGGGTTTTGCATTTAGGGCTGAGGATATAGGGTTTTGTATCTGGGATTTAGGGTTGAGGGTTTGGGATTTAGGTTGTTGGTGCTAGGCTGCAAGGGGGGGGGGTTATTATGAAGGTGCTAGGGATGTCAGGCTACCAAATTCCCAGTTTCCATGTCATGTTGCATTTTCTTTTCCGTTTGATTCTCCATGATTGGGGTGCTGTAGACCCTAAATCCTAAACCAAAAACCCCGGGGTACCATTGGTATCTAGCCGGGTCCTTATGTCAGACAAGGCACTACCTGAAGAAGCTGCGACAGCCGTCCGGGTCTCAGCTTTCAAGGTTATGGGTTCATTGCGCGCCCTAAACCAAAACCTTGAACCCCTAACCCTAAGCCTCAACTTTAAACCCTAGATCCTAAACCTTAAGCTCTGAGCCCTAAACCTTGAACCTTCTTTGCCCTAAGCCTTCAACCCGCCCGAAACCTTAAATCCTAAACCTTCAAGATCAAACCCAAAATCTTACAGGTGCTTAAAGGGAGGGGGGGGGGGGCGGCACAGTAGATCCTTACCCTAAGGGTTCATCATACAATAATCATTTTTGGATTCTTTCCATCAGACCAAAAGTTTATTGTTTGGGAATTGTATCCTTTGGACCCTTAGGGTTGTGATTAGCCCGAATTGTCCCTAAGAATTCCCCTCTCAGAATAGCACCTGTACTCCCTTCGCCGCTGCCCCTTTCCAGCACCAGTCAGACACCACCGTACGTCCCAAAACTCTTCCAACCAAAACCACCCTAAACCCTAAACCCGGTGCAGCTCCGTAAGGGGAGCAAGAGTTCCTCCATCAGCAGGCTTATGGTTATGTGGGACCTCCAAAGTTCTAGAAGGACATTCACCCACCTCCAGGCCCAAACAAAGTAGAGCTAAATTTATAGGTGGCTATTCTAAAATGGCCCCAAATGGACTTCCTCTACCTGGGCACATTATGACGATCTCGCCCCAAAAAGTGCATCTCAAGTTTTGAAATGCATGTCCCGAGTAGCCTGGGTACATGAACCGAGCTTCTTGGTTTCTTGGCTTCATATTTCTTCCATGCGCTATGCGTGTGTGGGATTTTCCTTAAATAGTGAGCCTAATATAGTCCAAGATCTTATAATACTTTCCCCTAAACCCTAGACCCTTGGAAGCTCCACTATACTTTCCTTTCCATTCACCCTAAACCCAAAGCAAAGCGCCGATTTAGGGTTTAGGGTTTAGGGTCAGCCCTAATCCTTGCGTCCTAACTGTGAGCCGTTTAATTGGGTTTGTAGGGGTTACCCTAAACCCTAAACTCGCAGATTAGGGTCTGTTTCAGATCTTGATACGCTACTCCATTGGGCCTCGCAAGGTAAAGCTTGGGAGTCTACTCAGCCCTATAAACCCTAAACATCCCTAAACCTTAAACCAGGGTCCAACAGCCTCAGGGTATATCATACGTCAGAGCCCCCATTCAAGATCTGCAAGTTCAGAGTCAAATTGCAAGAAGCCCACTTATTCTGAAGAGTTTCGTGAAAAGTGCCATTTTCACTTGAGCCTTGAAGCTACAAATCTGGTGTTCGGAATGGTTGGAATGTATATACTCCGAGACATAATAGCCTTGCTAAGCTGTCTTTGTATTTCCTCCCCACAACATTACGCAAATTCCTGTGAGGGGTGCCATCAATGAAGTTTTGCCCTGCTCACGCTTTGCCTCAGGGCCCTTGGGCCTTTTAGGCTTAAGGGTAGACATAGGGTATATAGTATCTATAGAAGTGTGGGCCCCTAATATGGGCCCTTAGGCTTTTTAGCGGGAGTCTGGGAACCGTTTAAGGGTACATATAGGGTATATAGTAGGTATATAAAGATCCTAGGGTTATGGGCCCATACTAGGGGCCCACGGTTTCAACCTAACTTCCTTAAGTCCCCATGTCCCAAGACCTGAAACTCTGCGCGAGCCCCTTAGGTGTCTGCACACGCTGGGAGGCAACTTCACAAGGCGCCAGGGTTCAGGATTTCAGGCCCAAACCCTATAGGGGTTTAGGGTTTAGGGTTTAGGGCCTATAGGTCCCTAAACCCCTAAAGCCCTAAGCCCTAAACCCCTAAACCACCAAACGGTGCCAAAATAGTAGGGGGTCATAGGCGGTTATATAGGGCTATATAGCGGGATACAGGGGTTATATAGGGATAATGGAAAAGAACATGGAAACTACTATAGGGTTGGAGGGTTGAGGGTAGTTTCCCTAAATAAGGGGACCCCAAAAAGGTACCCCTAATTTTGGGAAACCCCAATATACCTTCTTACAGAGACTGGAGAACAGCAACCCACTATGTTGATAACTGGGCCTCTCAAGAGGGAAGTTTCTGTGCGGAGGGTATGGGGGAGACCCCTTTTTTGAGCAGCTAAAAAGTAAGCATCTCGCGAAGTTGGGTTTCCTTGCTGGCCCTCGAAACAATATGGTAATGGAGCACATGGGCTATAATCTAAATTCCTCGTATCCCCCTTAATAACCCCACAATACTCCCCAAAATAATCCCCTATATCCCCCTTTTTGTGGAGTTTAGACCATAAGTCATGTGAGGCAGAACCTGACTTCGAGATGCCATAAGCACGCAGACTTGGTCAATAAGTTCAGGACATACTGCGGAGGAAATCTCTCATATGTGACTTTTGGAATGCGACTTTTAGAGTATATTGGGGCTGCTAAGCGGTCCTCCATCCTCGTAGGGTTAGCTTTGTGCCTGTGATTCAGCGGCGGCTTCGATACTTATACCTGGCTGATAATTAGGCATATCTCGCTAAACTGCAGGTAGCGTAGGTACACTGAGTCGCGGGGCAGACTCTGTTTTAGGGAGTTGGTCTAGAAGGGGACCTCCTGAGGGAGTCCTGATTATTCTAGGTTTTGGGGTTTATAGGATTTAGGGTTTAGGATTTAGGGTTTTAGGGTTTGGGGTTTAGTGTTACGGGTCCCCCCCTTAACAAGGCCCCTTGAAAGGATTTCTCAGATTTTAGGGGGTTATATTGGGTTTATATAGGGATGATGGAAAAGAAAATGGAAACTACCGTATTATGTTGGGGTTATATGGAGATAATGGCAAATAAGCTGGAAGCTACTATAATGTTATATAGGGGTTTTTAGGGATGAGGGACGAGATTTCAGGTTGTGAGTCTTGGGAATAGCCTGCACAGACTGACTAAATGCTGTTCTTCAAGGTGTGAACACAAAATGATGGCAGGAAACCTTAATGTGGGGGCCTAAATCTTAATAATGGAAAATTATCAAACGAGCGAAAAACTGGATAATGAAATGGAAGCTGCGTCTATACAAGGGCTTATCGGGATCAATATGGACATCATTACGAACATTATGGTCCTCCCCTCCTTGCATAGTTATAGTAAAGGGCACCTCAAATAGGATTCAACATGATCTGTGTAATTTTTTTAGGCCCCTTACAGTAAACGTAGACTGTGTGGGTGTAAACCAACTGTAGTCACTTATAGCCCCGTCCCCTAATCGTAAAGCACCCAACTGACCCTGATAGTTGACATGATTCCCCCTTAACATATGATGGTAGCATATATATATATATATAAATACATATGGGTTATTTTTGGGGAGAAGATTAACGGTGCTGAGCCGTAATCTGTCCAGCTTCAATTGGTTTTCCGCGGGGCATCCTGCAACTGTGTTTGGGGTGTGTTCTTGCAACTATCCCACGTTAAAAGTGTCAAAGAGCAATCTTCACATTCAGCCTTACTTAACCCTGTCTGGTACCTACATACTCCCCAGATGCCCTTGGGGTCCGTATGGTAATATCTGAATCTTGAGCAACCCTGACATGAGCTTTAGGCGTAAGCTCCGCAGTCCCTTTGCCATCCCAAAAGTGTCTTTCGAATCCTATTGTCTGCCCCTGCTCCCGCATAAGTTGGGATGAGGGTTTATAGGCCCCTTTGAGTAGATAGCTTATGGCTTTGGGTATATTATAATAAGATCCCCATATAACCCATATTCTATCCACTTAAGGGGGACTATACCCTAAACTCTAATCCCTATATTCTATCTACTTAAGGGGGACTATAGGGTTTAGGGCCCTATCCCGGGAACTCCGGCCCTAGGTTTTGGGGTTCAAGGTTGAGGGTGTCGAGCTTCCGGGCTCTAGGGTTCAGGGTTCGGTGCTGACTTCAAGAAAATTCAGTACGACTTTGGAAAGGACCTTTAGGCCCCAAGAAACAACTAAAGCCAATTTTTTCGGAGGGTTCCAGAGAAAACCAAAAACCATCCTGAATCATAAGGGGCATCCTTCGAAATTCCCAGAGCTCTACAAGCATTGCAAGGGTTTTTCGATTTGGTGTTTCCCTTCTCATTTGCCTTTTCGTCGGGGATATCTCATATCACAAGCACTCCACGTTACTTGGCCCAGGACTCCCAAAAGGCCTTTAGAGGGGTTTATAGGGTGTATAGGGGTATATACATATACAAGTATACAAAATTCAATAAATATATACATATATATATAATACAGAATGGGACGCATTGCAGGCCCATTCTTACACGATCATGATAGCAAGGTATTTTGATGTCTTGTTGTATCATATTCGTATGTGTGTGTATGCGACATTATCATTAAAAGAATTCAAATTTCGTCAGGAACTTTCAAATTCAATTTGAGCAAGCCCAGAAACGTGAGCCCATAATTTTCACACATACGGGTATACCTAAAAGCGGAAGAGTTAGGTTTCGGAGGAGAATTATACATATATATATATAGATATGGTTTCGGGTTTAGGGCTTAATTAGAGGCCCTCTGATCAGGTGCCCTGTATTTAGCCCGTTGGCCATGGGTGCCCGGATGTTTTGGAATTTTGAAGTGGGGCCTTTTCAATTTAGACTTAGGAGATCCCTCAAGACCCCAACCTCAAGCTCTCCAAACCCCTTGCTTATAAACCTTAAACCCTGATGAAGCCAAATTGCCCCCATTTCTCCGTGAGACTTAGCTTGGACCTTAGACCTTTACCCCTTTGGCAATCCCTTATACTCCTATTATAGGTACCTCGGGGTTAGCCCTTTGTACGGGTCCTAAGTGCCACGTAAACTTTCAAGCATCAAACAGGATGTTTAAAGAGCCCACGCTGGAAGAGCGCTATCCGAGCTTTGCCAAGAAGTCGTCGGGACCTCATTGGAGCTATAGTCTGAACTCCTGACAGGGTTAATAATAAAGGGCTTAGGGTTGAGGGTTTCAGTATACGTCTAAACTACGGGGGTTATGAAGGGGATTATACAGGGGACTACTATAGGGCTTATCAAGGGGCACATTTGGAGTTTAGACTATGCTCGTATCAGCTATAATCTAAACTCCTAGAACCCCCCTTAATACTAGATTGCGGATCACAGTACTTATTGGTGGAGGTAAGGAATGAAAAATTTGTTCAAGGGACGAGTACAAAGATTCCTAAACTCTAATACACAGGGGTTAAATAGCGAAAGCCGGTGGTTCCATTGGGTTATATAGGGATCAAATATTACACCCGCTATGAGAGGGACCCAAGCCGGCACCCATAGTTCCTGGAAATCCTAGATATCTTTATATATAGGGGGACATGTTTTCGGGATTCCTCTTTTATGAAGAGGGATCAAGGTTTCCAACACACTTGCAAGAGCACGCAGTGAGCATGGACTCGCGGCACGGACTGCTGCTGCAGATCTTTCCCCAAATCCCTTACACTGTAGGTACATGGAACCCCTAAACCCTAAGTCCTAAACCTGAAGCAGATAAACCCTGATTGACATGGGCAAGTCCCCCCCCCCCTCCCCCCAGGACATGTTCGGAAAAAGCTGGCCGGGAGGTTGCTTAGGTCATCCTTAGCCGCAAAGTAGGGTTACAGTTTAGGTTGCGCTCCGCCGTCAAGAGGAAACGGAAGGGAAGGAAAGATGGGATGGGCCCTATGTAAACTCAGCTTCCTTTTCATGTCCATCGCCTTTTCCATTGCTTTCCCATCGCTGCGCTTATATCCATAAACCTTATAATTAACTTATATAGTCGTGAGTGATGATCACCCTCCATTTGAAAGCTTGCGTCATCGAGCTTAAGATAGAGCTCCGTGCAGTGGCTTTGTGCTAATTGGGAAATGAATCTTTCTCAAAATTTCATATACCCCATAGTATCCCCGCTGAGAATCTCGATATATCCCTAGACTCTTAAAAGGTAACCGTATTCCCAAACCCCTAATTCCTAAACCCTAAAGCCGAACCCCTACACCCAGATCCCTAAACCCTCTCTTAAGGAAACCCCCATGTGATTGCTGTTGTTCAGCACATGGCTTTGGCCGCCGCAGCTGAAGGGCAGGATGTTGCTGGTGTGGTTTAGGGTTCAGGGTTTTGGGTTGATTTAGGGTCTAGGGCTTTAGGGCTTAGGGTTTGAGGCCTAGGGTTCTGTCCCTTTTTACGTGGGCCTATATGAGGTTCCATGATGTCAGTTTGGGGGGGAGGTAAGGGGGATGATTTTAGATTCACAGAAAGTGCCATCACAAGGTTTTTGGGTCTAGGGTTTGCCAGGGATCCGTTAGAGGGGTCTGTTGGGTAAGTATATTTCATCTTGAATACAACATGAGGTGCTTTGACCCCTCGGGCAATGGGGCCTGGCAATAATCTTGGAGATCCTCAAAATCATGGGCTTCTTAAAGAGGGTGACCTAGTCCGAAACGCTGAACATGGATCAGGCGACATTTTGCGACATGCATGTCCCGGAGCCCAAAACCCTAAACTGACTGACTTGCTGCGAAGAAACTGAACTACGTTCCAATGGTACGGATACATCACACGTGGTGTGTTTGCCTTATACTTATCAAGGTGGTAAGGGGTAAGGCGGCTAATCCAAACACCTTACCATCATCTTATACTTATCATGCTAAGTTAGTTTCTTGTTACGAAAGCCCTATACAGCCCCAGCTGCCGTTTCATTTTCCATGTTCTTCCCCAGTCAGTTCTCCATATGATAACTTAAGCTTGGAGACCCAAACCCTAAACTTTATATATCATATTTCCACAATAACCCTAAGGGTCCAAGGACCCAAATACTAGGGCTTTAGGTCCCAAATACCATTAACATTATAGTATTTGGGCCCTAATACCCCATTATTTGGGTCGACCCTTAGGGTAATTTAAAGGCCTTTTAACAGCAACCCAGAAGGGTCTGGGGTTCAGGGTTGTGTCATTGGCGTCACGGCTGCTCATGCCGAGGCCGCGAGAGAAGTCGGCGTCGCCCCGACTGCCAGGACCAGGGCCGGGTTTATAGGGTTTAGGGTTTAAGGTTTAGGGTTTAGGGTTTATAGGGTTTAGGGTTTATAGGGTCTTGGGTTCATAGGGTTTTGTGTTCATAGGGTTTTGGGTTTATAGGGTTTTGTGTTTGTAGGGTTTAGGGTTCATAAGGGTTTAGGGTTCATAAGGGCTTAGGGTTAATGCCTTGGATGGAGGCAATGTTGCACCACCTAGAACCCCTATTTCCACGTACAGGATGTAGTTGGTGCAAGGTTTCCTCCATCCACGGTAAGATAATACCCCCACTCTGACCCCGAATCATGCACCAAGCCTCATTAATTAAAGCAGGAGTGCATGGGGTGGCACCATAGGTCGGGCTGTTTCTTTTTGCTTGGCTGCTGTCCCTGAGGGTCCAGGTACCTACATGGTAGTTACTTGGTACCCCGAATGATTCATATGTAGGCATTTTGAGACCAGGTGTGAAGTAGCTGGGTATGTGTACCCGTCGGGTGTCTAGGGTGTAGCAGGGGTTCATGTTCAGTGTGTAGAGGCAAGTGATCAAGGCGCGTGTGGACAAGTTGTGCATGCATCTCTTCCTCTTGTGGGTTTTAAGGAGAATCCGATACCCTAAGTCTGGCACTGCAGACGCTGAATTGTCTCTAGACTCGAATTCTTAACTCTAAATCCGAATCTGCAATAAGAATTCTCCGTGCCATAAATCCCCAAAACTTAAACCCCTGATCGTGAAAACTGTAAATGTTCACCACTTCGTCCTAAAACGCCCCAAGCCCAAAACCTGCAGGTAAGCTTGGTTCTGCTGGCATTTGATCATGTGATTTGACTCTGCAACAATCTCCTCTCAAACATGAAGTGCCTCAACAACATAACGAAGGCCAGGGCTAAACTGGCCAGCTGGCCACAGTTTGCTGGAGGCTTCCAGCAGGAGGAGGAGGAGGAGAAGGAGGCAAAGGAGGACGAGGGGAAGCAGAAGAAACAAGTGTGGCCCAAGAGAAACAAGGAGGAGGAAAGGTTCAAAGGCCAGGCAGGCCCAACAAAGGAAAAGAAACCACCCAAGCACCAGGGAGGAAGAAAGCAGAGGCTGCAAAGAAGAAGAAGAAGTCCAGGCAAGCATAAAGCAGCCAAGAGACGGAGGCCAGGCTAAAGAACGTGAGGGCTCAGAAGGCCAGCAAGTGGGACAAGATGACCCCAATTCAGCAGGAAGCTGAAAAGGCCAAAAGGAAGCTGCCGGGCAGTTTTTGATGGCGCGTGCTTAGTTGGCGAAAGGTTCTGTGAGCAAGGGGAGCTTCAAGTATTTGCGAAGACGCGAATGCGAGCTTCCGAAATTAATGCGCACCAGAAAGCGTATGGAGCCTTAATCGTTAATTCCTGCAGAATGCTTTGAAGATCTTTGAAGGTAACTCCCATAGCCCCTTGAGGGTTCAGGGTGCCGGGAAGATACGCTGTGGTGGCGCGCATTTCCCGTGAAGATTCCCGGCATCAAGAACCACCCCAGACTGTAACATTATGAATATCCGGTAGGTCCTTCAAGACTAGGTAAGGTTTTGGGCTTGGGTTTAGCATTAAGGGTAGGAACGCAGAAGATATATATGGGGTTATAAGACCATGCAACCAGCGGGAAGGGCTTTCTTGTTTAACGGGACTGGACGGGTCTGTAGGATTTTCGCGGATCATGTTCCTTAGTCGCCATGCTGTCCTTCCAGGGTTTTCCATTGCAAAATTCGGAAGGGGTCTACCTAAACCAGCAAAGGCATCGTTCTGGAATCTTCGGGCAACAAGTGACATGAAGAGCCCATTCCTACGGCGTCCAAGCCTTGCGCGCCCTTCCGCAAAAGTCCAAACCCTAGACCCTAAACCCTAAGGCCTAGACCATTAAGTTCTTTTGAAATCATAGCGCCCCTGAGTTGGATAAGTTCGAGCTAGCCCTCTAAGGTGATAGCCACGGGCCTCTAATATGGGCCCCTACCTGTCTCTAGGCCCTAACTATGAGCCCTGAAATGGGCTTGCAGAGCTTCAGAAGGTACATAGTAAGTCTATAAGGACTTCAAGAGTAAGGGCCCATACCAAGGCTAGAAGCCTCATATAAAATTCACAGTAGGAAGCACACCAAGATCATATTTTGCGTAGTTACGCACGCGCAAGCTAACTTGGAGCTATGGCCCAAAAAAACATACGCCTAAACCTTAAACCTTCAACCCTGACAAGGAGCCCTCCATGCCCTCTACCAGCAGCCAGAGGTGCCGGCTTTCGTCTCGCCTCTACAAGTGAGAATGATGTGAGAATACTGGCAATAGTACATGTAATGATTATTGAAACTAGCAGTGATATGGAGAGGGAACTTTCGGGGGTTACAAAAGGAAACACAGGGCTATCTAGGGTTTATACCATTTTTTTCGTGACTTGGGTTTTGGGCAATCCAACCTGATGTGATAGGGATCTTCTAGATCTTGCAAGGGCTCTATAATGGCTATAGGATTCCTATGTGTGAGCTTAATGATGGGTTTCGGTTTGTGGTTCATGTATCGAGGGCTTTTTCACTAGGCTGATGGCCCTTGATTGTTCACAGCGTTCGTGCCACAGCTGTGGCGGGTGAGGGGGATTATGTATCGAGAGCTATGGCTGATGCCTGCTTAGTGTTGACGGTATTCTTACGGCTGCTTTGCAGGGTCAGGGTGATTAGTAAGTACGGTAATAAGGGAGTAGGCAGACCAGTATACAGCTCATCAGGATTATTTGTATATTTAGCATGACCCACTGAGCCTCCAGGTATCTGTTCGGCTTGACGTGGAAAGAATTGCGAACTGGACTTGAAGAATTCTGTCAACAAAGCCATGCGTTTTATCGGGCGGAAGCGGCTTTTAACCATAAGAATGTGCATAAGCTGACAACAAGCTTTGTGAGCTGTGTCTGCGTTTGTGTATACAACTATTCGAACATGGGAACAGGCAACGGAAGTTGTAGCTGTAGCAGACCTCTGGTTAATCAGGGTTTAGGGTTTAGGGTTATACTGCACATGTTACAGCCCAAATCAAGCTACACCTCTTGGCAGCAGTAATTATCCTTTGTGTAACCTCAGTCATGTCTTTATCCCTTCCCCGTCGGCTGTTGCGTGCAGACTACAGAATGAGAAGATCCTTAGAAAGACCCAATCCTTCTTGACTTCAGTGGTTTACATTGCGCCAAATGTTGAGGGTCTCTGGGGAACTCCTACGCTCTAAACTTTGCATCTCAATCCCTGGGCTTCATCTAAATCCTGCAGGCTGAGTTCTCAGCCCAGGGTTTAGGGTTTGGAATTTAGGGTGGGCTCCCAAGCCCCGTAGGGGCTTAATCAGGGTTCGAGGTTTAAGGGGGGGGCCGACAAAATGGCGAGGATCCCTTTTCGTTTCACCTTTGGAAGGTCCAGGCCTCCGTCGTACAGACCTGGTGGGATGGCTCTGGGGCTCAGCTGAGCATAGCATACGGGCCTGTGGGGTTTCGAGTTTAGGGTATAGGGTTTAGCGTTCACGGTTCAAGGTGTAGAGGGGTATTACCACACGGATGGAGGATCAAGTGGATAAGAACCTGGCAGATGAAATGGAAACTGGGGCTATGTTGGAGTTATAGTAGGGACTAGGAAGATTTTGCCCCCTCCCCAACCCTTGTTGTAAGGACCCTACAAGAGTCACTGATGGTCAAAGCGTCCTTTTTTCCGGGAATTGGGGCAACCGAAATCCGGTCATTTTATTCAGGGCAAGTGAAGGTTCATGGATTGGGAGCCGACTTGAGGCTCTGAACTTAAGGGCTCGACCCTTCAAGGGCGTTAGACAAAAGTTGCGCTTTAGGATTTTAGGACTTGTGGGTTCAACACTTGTTGGGGTTAAGCGTCGATTGACGGTTTCAGGTTTAGAGTTTAGGATTTGGGAGCTGGTGTGTAGCGTTGTAGTTGTTCCACGGATCACGTAAGGGTTTAGGCTTTGTTCAAGTTCCTGATCATTTCCCCTACACACCCCTTGCAAGGACCGCCCCATTAAACAAGTGCTAACCGTTCCATTTGGACCACCAGGGCTGATGCTTTGATATTTGGACCCCAGGAAATCTCAACTTCGAAGAAACACCCTAATCCCTAAACCCTAAACGCATACTAGCATGGGAAGCCCAGCAGAGGGTCTTACAAAAAACCGCCCTTCTGTTTCTTTCAAGGTGCCTAAAGGGGGGAGGTTGCCCCAGCCCAAGAAAGTGAACCTGCCTTAGGACCATCTCTGGCCCCAAAACTCAAAGGGTAGAAGTATGGGCCCTTAGGCCTTTTTAGGAGGATTCTAGGGACCCTTAAGGGTACATATAGGGTATATATAGTAGGTATATGAATCGAAGATCCCAGGGTTAAGGGCCCATACTAGGGAAAAACCTCAACCTTAAATCCGAAACCTTGGCCCAGCAGGGGAATCCTCATGTTTCAAGACACCACAACAGCAAAAAGGGACCGCAACGACCTCAGCGAATCCAAAACTAACATGTTTAAAGTCTAGTTTTCACAAGATTTCGCTACAGGATCACTGCAGTTTCTTGGTAGTTTTCCCAGTGCACTATTCTGCAGGAGCTATACAGTCAAAGTGGGATTTTCTTCAAGCAGGGCGCCCCTCGACCTTCTGGAGTTATGGGGAGATTACCACCGGGATTGTAGGTGGCACAGACCTCAAAAAGATACTGGTAGTTATTCAGGCCTTACAATCCCCCTGACCTTGCCCTTGAAAACGAAAAGTTGCCCGTTTTATTTCCCATATTCTTCTCCATTCGTTTCTCCATAATTCTAACAATATTAAGGCTTCTGTAGTAGTCATGCTATTCCAGTTGCCTCAGTTATCCTGCGTTATTACGGGTTCGGGGGCTTTCAACTTAGACCGTCCCACACTACCCTGCCGCAAAGTGAGCTCCAGGCTCAAAGCTAGCGCGTGAGAACGGATTTTGCACGTGCACAGACCTAGACCCTCCTCCTACCCTCTACCCTCTATTAGGGCTTAAGTACCCACTATTCGGGACCATATATCCCCAATTAAGGGAACAAGGAGGGTCCTGGAACACACAATATTTCGTGCCCAAAACCAAGACCTTGGGACCCTCCAGCCTAAATCCCAAACTCTTGCAGTAAACGCAGTCCCGAATCCAAGACCCCAAACCCCTAAGCATCTAAACTGCAGACTTAGGGATTGAGATCTCACCCCTTACTCAAATCCCGTATTCCTAAACCCTACAACCATAATCCATGCCCACAGCGGCCGCGGATTCTGAAACAGATGACGACAGCGAACAGTGCGTGACATGCCCGGTTGAGTTGCTTAGGGCGTAGGGTTCTCAAACCTGTTAGTCACCTGCTCAAAGTGTCCATGTAGGTATATAGCAACCTGAGACCCTAAATCTGAAAGACCCTATACATATACCTAGTTTGGGGCACAAGTATATACTATGCAGCTACACGGACTCTTAGTGCTATTTGGGGCCCAAGATGATCTAAGGAAGAGTTCAGGGGCTTTGGTGTCAGGGTTTGGGCTGACTTAGTCAGTCTACCCAATAACTGGGTCATGGGGCTTCTTAGGGGCTTTGCGGGGGATAGTAGGTAGACTTACTTTGCGTCTAAGCGTTGAGGGTTACGTCTTCGGAATGGCTTCCTGCATCCGAAAGTTCGTGGCTATGTCATCTGTCTGATCAATCCTAGGAAGCTCAGTACGCGGATTAGGGGGTAGGGTTAGCAATTCGTCGGTCATTGCTCCCTATAGTGTCTATATAAACATAGTTACCCCAAACCCATGAACCCTAAACCCTAATGTAATCAGACACCAAGAACTTGCGTCTGGCTTAGCAGACTAACCAGACCTTCAGAGGTTCTCGCAAAGACAGAAAAAACAAAGTGTGCTTGAGAAGTTTGGGTTGCTGCTTTGGGCTCTGCCCTACTCCCTGAGACCTAAGCCCCAGACCCTAAACCCTAAGCCTCCAAACCCTCAACTCTAAAGCGTATGAATGACATTAATTTGGCTTAAAGCCATTTACAGCTCTAGGTTTTCGAGGTACACGTTTGGGGGGTGCGTTTAAACGCTCTTATTGGGGTTATATAGCGGTATATTGGGTTACATACGGATTGTCAAGGTCTTAGAGTTTCCTTTCAGTGGGCTCCCTACAACAAGGATTGCGGTATTTAGGTTCCTACATTTGTCTCCCTTTCTTATAGGAAACTACCATTTGGAGTCCTAAATGGCCTGTAGGCCCTAGGTCTTAGATCGAAATTTGTCCATTGTGCGCTCGTTGATCATCCTGTTTCCAGTTGGGGTTAAAAGGAATGGTAGAGCAACAAAAGCGACCATGTCTAATTTAGGGTTTCAGGCTTAGTGCCCGCCCGAAACCCTACTCCAAAACAAGCAGCTGGGGTGTTCTAGCTACAAAAATAGGTTCCCTTGTCTGTAATTATTGGTCGCAGATATGTCACCCCAAAGTGACGACCCAAAAGAGAGCCTGATACGTAATTAGCTAATGCTGAACAATCCTCAACTCAGTCAAACCCCCATATTCCAAACCCTCCTGAACTCCCCGGAACGCCAAACCCAAAGCGCGAACTCGAAAGCCCTGACCTATCAGCCCCTAAACCTCCGCGCCCCGAACCCTCAACCCCAGACCCCGAAGTCTAAACCCTCAAGGATCTTGAGGAGATCCATTCCAAGGCGCTCGGAAACGTGTGTATGGCAGGGCTGAGAGGTAGAGATGTCAAGGTCTTAAGATGCTTCAAGGGTTTAGGGTTTAGGGTTGGAATCTTACGGAGTAGAGGGTATCATGAGGGCTTGGGCTTCAAATTATCACGATGCTCCTCCCCCCAACAGGCTTACTTACTTTATACTTGGTGTGCATGCATGCTTCAATTACGTTTGCGGTACAGCCACAGGGCTTGCAGTTTTCAATTGCTGTGGGTTTGCAGTGGGTTTTGAATGGTGTTAAGTTTAAGGGTTGAGGGTCCAGCGTTGAGAGGTGAGGGTTTCGCTTGCGACATTCGACTCTTCATTCCATCGGGAATCTTCCAAATGTCTTGCAAGAGAGCGGATGTCGGGAGATTATGACAGGATATCTCTCCGGAAGTTTTTATAGAGATAGCATTCTGTATTCTGGGTTGCTGTTAAGGAACTTACATTAAGTTACCATGATATGGGTATATAGTAAACAATGGGGTTTCCTTATTATAGTTCTTTACAAAAGTTCCCTAACAGCAACATAGCATTGTATGTGGGGATTATGTGCGCCCTTGCTCAGCTCCCGTCCTATGTGTGACCCTGACAGTCTTTGTATTGGCACCGTTGGCAGGGAAAGTCCTGCGCGGCCTCCTGGTACAAAAGTCCTATCATTGTTGAGAATACTTACGTAGTGACATGAAGGGTTTAGGGGTTAGAGTTTCAAGTCAACAGTACCAAGCCCTTGCCAGATATTCTGGAGCGTCGGGTGGCAGCTTTGTTCCATGTAGCTCCTGTAAAACCCTAAGTTCCGTAACCCCCTGACCTTATCCTGACCCAAACTACTGTAGAAGCCCAAACTAATACCAATATAATCCCCTTATACTCCATATACAACCTCAATATATAATATAATATACCCCCAAACCTTACTCTACACTCTTTCTTAATGGCAGCGAAAACTCCAATCTCTGCACTTCTCGAGCACATCACTTCCAAAATGCAAGATCTTGCTTATTCTTTAGCTTTGGCACTTCACTCCATGACTGACGGTAAACACTCATTCTCTGAATGCACAAAGCATTCTTGTTTCACCTTCCACGCAACAGGCTCATGTCCGCTTTACCCCCAAAACCTGATTCAAATTACCCCTAGCCCTAAACCCTAAAACCTTAAACCCTAAACCCCTAATCCCTAAACCCCTAAAACCCTAAGCCCCTTAACCCAATCAAACAGGCCCCTGTGTTGGATCCCGGTGTGCCCTTCTCACAGGGACGGTCATCTCTACAGAACCCTGGGACTCCAAACTCTGAAGCTCCCAACCCTACATCCCCAAATCCCCAACTACCTGAAAGCCCCATGAACCCTAGACTTTGGTGTATCCTTATGCATCCCTACAACCCCACTTTCGAAGGCCCCTAAGTCCTAAACCCTAAACCCGAAATCCTAAACCCTAAATCCTGAACTCTAATCCCTAAATCCTAAACCCTGAATCCTAAACCCTAACCCCTAAATCCTACACCGGAAATCCTAAACCCTGAAATCTAAATCCTAAAGCCTAAATCCTAAACCCTAAAACCTCAACCCTAAATCCTAAACCCCAACCCCTGAATCTGAAATCCTAAACCCTAAATCCTACACCCTAGCCCCTAAACCCTAAACCATAGTGAGGCTTTGGCTCAGCTCCTTTGGCCTGGGACACCATCACCCCGAACTTACCAACTCGGTGCTTTCAGGTCATTTAGGGTTTAGGGTTCAGGGTTTGGGGTTTAGGATTTGGGGTTTAGAATTTGGGGTTTAGGGTTTAGGGTTTGGGGTTTAGGGTTAGGGTTTTACCTGGACCCCGAAAGTAGATAAGATATTAGCCCCAAACCCGTGGAAATGGCCCCAAAAGTCCACTGTTCTATGTACTTTGGGGGTTCAGGTAGTCTGAACTCCTCAAAGGCGGTTGCAGTAGATCAGATAGCGGAGTATTGTAGGGGCTATGAAGGGGAGTTTAGACTATAGCTCATTTGGGTTTTGCATGGTTCTGGCGTTCAGAGTTTACTTAGGGTTAAACGTTGTGGGGTTTCAGGACACCCTTATCCATAAGGTCCTGCGAGGTCTCCCAAACGTGGGTTTAGGGCGCATGTTTTTTCTTCGATTTTTGGCTGGTGTCTAAGGAATCCTCATCCACCCCAAGCCTAAAACCCTAAACCCTAAACCCCTCATCATGGGGGCCCCATATAAGGAAAACACATTGCTACGGACTCATTGGTACCTCCCCGGGCCCGCCCCTGAGCTCCCGTAAGGCTTCTTAAAGGGTTTAGGGTTTAGGAATTGGAGGGTTTAGGGTTTAGGGGGGGTCTAGGGTTCCCTAAAATGGGTTTAGGGTTCAAGGGGTTAGGGTTTAGGGTTTTGGAATTGGAGGGCTTGGGGATTAGCGACTTTGCCTTCGAGACTTTTGACAAGGACTGTATGGATGTATAAGGATAACAGAGCCAAGGGCTATAGGGGCTTGGCAACCTTAACTCTAAACCAATAATTCTTAACCCTGTATACGCCCTAAACCCTAACCCTAGACCCCAACCCTAAATCCTAAACCCTAAACCCTAGCCCAGATACCGTGTAACCCTAAAGCCTAAGCTCCGGAGATAAGGGACTATGGCCTTCTAGGTTCTTGGTGTTTCTAATGTAGACCCATGATGAATCCCTTCCCCCTAATAATAAACGAGTTCCCCCCCCCTTAATAATAACTAATCCGGGTGGTCAGAAATTATTTATTATTAGGGGGGAATATTTATTGAAAGGATTTGGTAGGGCCGCCTTTAAATTCCTTTTAAAATCAATTAAAATCGAATTAAAATCCCGTTAGAATCAATTGAAATCTAATTAAAATTCCTTTTAAAATCAATTAAAATCGAA
>CAJNIZ010046260.1:131037-147272 GCA_905231905.1 Symbiodinium pilosum | reverse complement strand
AGGGTTTAAGGTTTAGGGATAAGATTTCAGGGGAATTTAGGTACGCCTGTTTTTTCATGATTTGGTGGAAAGATTGTCCTTTCTCTTTGTATCTGTAAGCCGGAAGCCTGTAAGCCCCGAAGCCTGCTCGGAAGATCCATCCCTAAGCCCTAAACCCTAAACCCTAAACCCTAAACCCTAAACCTTAATCCCTAAACCCTAAACCCTAAACCCTAAACCGCGCAAGGAGCATCCTAGCATGATCGGGCCTGTTCTCACCGCTGCGAAGAAGTCCGGGTTGTCAGAAATGGGGGTTTCCCAAATAAAAGGGGTACCTTTTTTGGGGTCCCCATAATGAGGACTATAATATTTTTGGGTCTATATTGGGGTCCCCCCCTATTTTGGGAAACTACCAAATCAACCTTTCAGTGGGTTCGAGGTTCAGGATGTGGTGGGTTTGATTGAGGTTTAGTTTAGGATTCGGAGTGCTTGTAGCGGCGGGCTGTTACTTTGGGGAGGGTAGGGGGAGTTGAGGGTTTAGGGTTTTGCTTTAGGGTTTAGGGTTTAGGCTTCAGGATTTCGGATTTATGGTTTAGATGGTAGCAGAGCTTACAAGATGACAAGATGGATTTTACCTTTGCTGCATATTCTTGTGAGCTACATACCTATCCTGACGCCCAATCTCTGAAGATTCAACCCTCGTCCCTGAAGGTCCCCTAAACTCTGAACCCTAAATGAGCTGTAGTCGAAACTCCTTAAAATGGGTCATATAGGGGATATATAAGGGACTAATATAGGTCACATTTTGGGGATACTAGAAGTTTAGACTATACCTCAAATCATTCACAAGCCCTCTCGGGCTGCCAGCAGACCCCAGGTATGCCGCAATCGTGAACACGCTTGCGGAGATTTCGGATGAACAACTTTCAGATCTACCGATTGGAGTCTGAGCTAAATTCTGGGGAGGGCGATGGGGAAGTATGGTTTCAGGGGTTGGGGCTAGGTTAAGTTTCAGGAAGTTGGGTTTAGGCTTTCAGAGCTTCTCCATATACGGGATCCCTACCCTTCGAAAGTATGAAGATTATAGGATTCTAAACCCTACGCCCTAAACGCTAAATATTAGTTTCCATTTTCTTTTCCATTATCCCTATATAACCCCTAAGGGGACTCTGGGGTCCCTATGAGGGATTTTGCAGGGGTAATGCGGATAGATACGGGAACTCAAATCTTGAGAAGCCACCATATGAGCTATAGTCCAAACTCCTTGGGGGCTTATATAGGGGATTATATAGGCAACTACTATAGGGCTTATTAAGGGGGATACTAGGACTGTAGACAATGGCTCATATGAGCTATAGTCCAAACTCCTTAACGGGGGTTGAGGGCGGATACTGGGAGTCCAGACTATGACTCATGTAAGAATCAGGGTGCGCAGCGTTTGACTAGCTTTCTGGGCTGCAGGCGGTAGGGCCCAGAGTTGGGGTTTGGGGTTGGCTTATGGTCTTAGGACTGGAAAGGCATGCCCACTGACTACAGAATCCTCAACAGCATATGTTGGTGGCTCAATTTCCAGAGAGGAGGCCCATTGTGAAATTGAAGCTGTGCTTCATAAGCAGAGGCATTATCACGTCATCTAATTCGGTATTCCCCCTTTTCCAACATTCCCCACCCTAAGCCCTAAACCCTAAACCCTAAAGGTTAGTCTAGGCCTTATGTGGGTTGGGGGTGCTAGGGCGTGGTTGTAGAAGATCTTATGAACATGTTCCAGTGATGTCCTGCTCATGTCCACATATCACTGATTCAGGGTTTAGGGTTTAGGGCGCTTCCCACTAACACTTCACCCCCCCCAAACCCGTTTGAGATTAAGTATGTCCCCCAAGATGCAAGGTCTTGAGCAATGATCTCAATATATGTAGTTTTCATAGTTCATGTTGGAATAAACTTACCTCTGCTTAGCTAGGATTGCATCTTGGAAGTAGTACCTCCAATAATACGCTGGTGTGCGTTTGTTTTTTCATTCCTTCCCAACCAGAAGTAAGTAGATGGATTCGATTACTTGTGCCGCTTCTGCATGCACGGGGCAGCACATACGCGATCATCGTGAAGTGTAGGACTGGCATCGCCTGTGGCGGGCTCGAGTCAAAAAGTGTAAAACTGTGGAATGTTTGGGTGTTCTGAGTTCGCGCCCAATCCCTTGTGCCTCCTGGTCGTGCAGTGCAGAACATTGGTCACTTTTTTGGATTTTTTTTTTTGCGAAGTGCAGAGCTGTAATAGCTTTTGGAGCACCGTTTTCCGTTCGCGACGTGGTGGCCGAGACAGACATCGCACCTGACGAGCGCGAAAAACGTGAGCTGCGACGGCTTCACCGTTTGCAACCAGCGGACGTTGACAGACACGGTTTCTTTGTCGTGCCTAGATACCACACACTAGTAACAAAGCAGCAGAATTACTATAATAATCATAATAATAAAGTATTAAGTTACTATATTGGGGAAACCCTATTATTTACTATATATACCCATTATAGTAACTTAATTTAAGTTCCTTAACAGCAACCGTAATAACATGTTTGTTGGGGGTCTACGTCGTGACAGTCGCCATGTTGCAGAGTGCTGAGGTGTGGAGTCGGAGACGGAGCAAGCTTCACGGAGTCTGGGTTGCTGTTAAGGAACTTAAATTAAGTTACTATAATGGGTATATAGGGTTTAGGGATTTAGGGTTTAGGGTTTAGGGTTCAGGGCTAAGTTACCATAATGGGTATATATATAGTAAATAATAGGGTTTTTCCAATATAGTAACTTAATCTAAGTTCCTTAACAGCAACCCAGGAGTGTGAAGTTGCAGCGGCCTCGACGGAGGTCGGTACTTCCTGACGTCGTCCTCAGTGCTCGGAATCCTTGACGGTTCTGTTTCGAATTCCGAGCGTGTTTCCCGAACCCTGACTGGGATCTGGGTGGGAGCTTTTGGAAGTGATTCCCTACATGTTGATGGCAGGGTACCCTTATGGCTTCCTTCCTATCCTGACGATTACCGTATTCCATATTCAGTAGTGCTACTATGGCTGCAGACAGAGAATTTAGGAACCAAATTAAGTTACTATAATGAACAGTCCCTACTGTTACTATATACCCACAGTATGGTGTTTGAATCTAAGCCCCTTAAAAGCAGCGCAGTTTTGTGAGCATCCATACGCCAACACCTGAACTTTTAAGCCGCAATTCAGAGGCCAAAGCTCCGTAAACCCTAAACCACGCCACCCTGCCCGAACCAACCCGCAGCCCCCAAAACTTACTGGTTCTTTGTAGGGAATAAGGGAATATAGGCCGTAAGTAATTCCTATACAATATGTTTGCTTATTCCCTACCAAGAAACAGTAAGAAAAGGGCCCAACCAAGACTACCCTCAGTTTAGAAGGGGCTTGTCTTTTACTTGTTGGGTTTATGAGCTGGAAAAGCCCTGAACCTTAACATGCTACCTAAAGATTCTAGTTTCTTTGTAGGTGTAGGGTTTAGCGTTGCCTGGAACAATTTCCAAAAATTATTGGAGCATAGAACTGGAGGTGATGCTAATCATCGTCAACTGTGATAAGAGGGTTTTTGTAACCCCAAATGAGTAATATTTTTTGGGGATACTAGGGTACCCAATATAGAGTAAGATTATATCCTCCTTTTGGGATATAGTATTTTACATAAGGAACATTATCTTACTAGGTTCAACCACCAAAAAAAGCTACCGAAATGCTATATTGGGGACGCTTCAAGAGTCATGTGACAGTCATTGGGCCCTGATTTTGGCGGCTGGGGGGTGGCCGAATACTGGTGGGATATTTAATATTTTCCCTAATGGCTTTAATAGGGGACCCTATATGCTAATATTTTTCGATGGGTTTTAGGGGCCTAGTATAGACCCTGCAGTACATAGCACCAGTTGCTATTTCATTTTGCATTTTCTGTTCACTTTGATTCTTCATTATCCCCCTAGGTACCCCTATTCAGCCCCCCTTATTGAACCGGATTTCCGGGGTGGAACCTCCTCAGATCCCACCGGAGTATGGGTTGGGGACTTGGCTTTGGGACATGCTGATGGCAACAGCTGGTTGCAGCTGCCCATCGGGAACGTGCCATGCCTATGTCGGGGAAGGCTTGGGGTTTGTGGGGTGCGCAGTTTGCTGAGGGGCGTTGCTTCTGTTGTCCTAGTATGCAGCTGAAATGTAGGTAAGGAAACCATTCAAGTTTTAATTTCAGATGAGGCCTGATAGCCCCCTACAGCTATGATTATGGATAACACTCGTATTTCCTAGTACACCTACTTAGGCCGAAAGCATCATTGTTGCAAGCTCGTTTTCACCAGCAAACCCTCTGACACCCAAAGCCCTAAAATCCTAAAACACCAAACCCTAGAGACCTAAACTCTGAACCTTGAAGCTTAAGCCCTGAAGCGAAAATCCTAAACCCTAGAGCCCTAAACCCTATAACCAAGACCCTGAAACCCCAAACCTTAAAACTCTAAACCCTGAACCATTTCATGGTCCAACCCAAAAGCTTCCCCCTCCACAGTGACTTTCTCAGCATGCAGAGTAGAGCAAGAAGCCCTAAAGTCCCTGAAGGTCATGAGGAGGGTTTAGGGTCTAGGGTTTAGGGGTTTTAGGGTTTAGGGTTTAGGGGTTTAGGGGTTTAGGCTTTAGGGTTTAGGGTCTAGGATATAGGGAGGGTGTAGGGTATAGGGTTACATAAGGGGTCACAGGTAGGTTGCCAAAACTTTTGGGGCCTGCTTTTGCGATGTTCCTCTTTATACAGCATGTCAGTGCTTGCGGGGGCCGTTTTTTGGAAACCTCTATGTCTTCATATCCTTCTAACCAAGGTCCCTCAACAAAACAACTCTGAACCCCTGAATCGTGTAGCATGGTGCTGTGGTCTCGGCTCCGCCCTCGCTAAAGCATCGACTTCCGCGGGCACAGAAAATCTTACGTAGATGGTCAAGGATCATCGACCAATTTTATGGGCCGACTAGGCAACCACAGACAAGAACAAACATGCACACCTCTAATGGCAGTATGTTACATCCTCATGCTTTGGGCATGTCTTCTTGAAAGCTTCTTAGTGGAGCTGAAGGATTTAGAGTAGGCTTGAGGGTCTAGGGTTTGGCAACATGAACGATGGTTCTTGCTACTTTGTAATTGAGACGAACTTGGCAAGGCCGGTCCAAAATCTTTGCAATTGCAAGGCTGCTTTTCCTTCCGCAGCTCCGATAGCTCTCAGAATAGGGCTTCCAACTTAAACACAAGCCACAAACAGTTGGTGTACATCTGCGTGCCAGAAGAAATCATGTAAGGGGTCTTTTGATACAGCCCAAGTCTTAAACCCAAGGATTGGACGTCTGCTTCGGTTTCAAATAGAGGCTCTTAGAACTGACTCCTAGACTGGTTGCTGCTAAGGACCTTAAATGAAGTTATCAGAATCGGTACATTGAACACTTAATATGGTTCCTTGAATATAACAGATTAAATAAGTTCCCTAACAGCAACCCAGTAGAAGGGACATAATCCCATTATCTTTTACACCGACTGTACAACCAGGTAGTCCCTAAATTTCCGCCCATCTCTAAACCCTAAACCCTAAACTCTAAACCCTAAACCCTAAACCCACAAGGCCCTTACTTTGTCAAGGCCATAGTAGCCCCATTGTGCATGGACACCAGATTTGGGGGTTTATTGAAATCAGGGCTATGTGAGCTATAGCCAAACTCCTTAAAGGGGGGTGATATAGGGGACTATATAGGGGACTACTATAGAGGTTATTAAGGGGGATACTAGGAGTTAAGACTATAGCTCATGTAGGGACATGCAGAGATGGGGATTGACAGATTAGGGTCAGGGTTTTGGCTTGTATAAAGATGTATACAGGGAGAGGACCGCAATACTGGAGAATCAAACACAAAGCAAGATGGAGCATGACACGGGAAACTGGGATTGTCTAGTTAAGTATAGAATGTTGATTTTTCCAAAAATCAAGCCACCTTTTTGGGAGGCCTGTCGTAAGGATTTTATCGGGGTTCCCGCCCTTTCAGGGTAACCTTGATTTGATGCTTTCCCGACGTTTTTGAGGACATCCTTTCCTTAATTGAGGATGGTGGAGCCAAGGGAAAGACAGACATATCTCTCAGCGTATTCTCCACCCACTAGCTGTGGTATAGCAGAATTTATAGGGTCGCTCATATGAAGCCCTAGACTCTTAGCCCTTGTCACTTTGTCACTACTTCTGGATGGGCGGACCATCAAAATTTTGCTGGAGCCTCCGGGCTAAAGCAAAACCAAGCTCAAGCGCCGCATGTCTCAGGGTCCAGGGTCTAAGGTGGTGTACGGTGTAGGGTTTAGCGTTTAGGTGGGGTTGAGGGATATGCCTAAACCACTACCCATTTCATTTTCCACTTCGTTTTTCACTTCATTATCTACTTCATTTTCCATTTCATTTTTCACTTCATGTCCATTTGATTCTTCCGTTATTGGGTGTGTGATTTGAATAGTCGTTTCCGTCTTTTCTGTTACCCATAAGTGATGCTTTCTAAGCTGTCACGACAAGGACACTTCAGGAGGGACCCGATATGAGGAGAAGTCCTATTCAGAAAGTGCCTTTCAGATACTGCTTCTCCTGTTGATACTAAAAGTCTGCATGACCCGAAGTACCCCAAACCTTGGGAAAGTATGCTGCGAAAGTATACCACGCACCTAAGTACCTCAAACCTTGGGAAATTTGGTCTCCTAGTTGCACGGGTCATGCTGGATTTTTAGTAACCATTCTCACATGCCGAAGGATGGTGTGTGAACAAAACTTCTCCACAGCATGAAATCGGAGAGGTGCGGAGGAAGCCCAGTTCAATCTTCATATGAGCTAATCGACACTCCTTGATAATTCCTAAAGCACTCCCGTTATAGTCCCCTATAATGCCCCCTTGAAGGAGTTTAGATTGAACCTTTGCATGAAGTACGCGTTTATCGTTGGTCTCTGGTGAGTGTCCTCTTGGGTTCCTCCTTAGGAACATAGGTGAGTGCATGTGCTTGGCGTCCAAGTGGGAGGACCATAAGCATGAATCCTATATGAATATTTCACATGTTCACCCCCTTCAGCTTAATACAGTATTGTGCGGTATGATAATGCAAGAGCCTAAAGCGCATAGAGTAAGGCGCTAGGGTGTACTATACCATAACTTTTTTTCACGGATTAGGAAGGGCATATTCTTGGTAACTATCTAGGATTCCACATTAGCTTGAAAGTAAATGGGCCCTGAAGTCAGGGGGTGGATCTTTGTCATGATGATGTTTCACAGAGTTAATGAGACAGCTGGACCTGGACAGAGTTCCTTCCCAACCACAAACCCTCAACCGTAAACCCAAACCATCAAACCCCTGCACTCTAAACCCTACCAAGTATTCGAGGGGAATCGCAGAGCTGCTAACCCTAACCCCAACCCTTACACCTTAAACCGCTTAGGGTTTGAGGTTTAGGGTTTAGGGTTTGAGATTTAGGGTTTAAGGTTTAGGGTTTATTACGTTCATCTTATGCTTAATACAGAAGCCACGCTGAACCCTGAATACCCTAACCCTGAAGACCTGAACTTACACTTGTAGATGACGCTCCCATACGCCCTAAACCCTAAACCCTAAACCCTAAACTCCCCAGTATTAGCGTAAGCCCAAGGTATGACCGCACAAGCATCTCAATCCCCACAGGTTTAGGGTTTAGGGTTGTATATGAGCTATAGTCTAAACCCCTTCAAATGGTGTTTTTTTTCGGGGATTAGAGTAGGCCCCCCGAAAAATCGAGATTAGGGATCCTCCATACGCCCCCCCTGAGCTCCTCCAACGGTTCTGAGGTCCCTGTGGATTGATTTAAACGGGATTGTTGAGTATCCTTCCTAAATTGTTAGGCCCCCAAAATCAAAGCACATTATAGGGGACCATTGCTTTGATCCTGAATAAGTTGGACCCATAACAGGACCCTTTCAATAGAGCAGGTGAGACATTATATAGGGGAGTATAATCGGGCTTATTTAGGGGGATACTAGGACTTAAGACTATAGCTTATCTATATATATATATATCTCAGAACTTTGATAAATGGGCCTGTGGTGCTGTTCCTGGAAGCTTATGCCCCAGAAGGTCCTTGAAGGTTGAATATTGAACCCCTGAACTTCCCTAAACCCTAAATCCTATGGTAGTTTCGATTTTCTTCTGCATTCCTATAGCAGGAATTGAACCACTGAACTTCTGCAAGCCCCTCCAAACTCTGGAGGCCCTTGCGGGCCTGCTGACAAATGGTGCAGAGCCGGGGTTCGTTCTGATTTCAGCTGTACTCTAAACTCCTTGAAGGGGGTTATATAGGGGAGCATATAGGGGAGTATAGGGGTCATTAAGGGGGATATTAGGAATTTAGACTCTAGCTCATTTCAGGAAAGCTGGAAATTGAGCCTGTCTTTAATTCAATCAAATGCAGACCGTACACTTTTTTTTCTTAATCTTCCGGGGTCCAGAAAACGGGCGTTCAATATTAAAGCAAAATGCATGTGGGAAAAAGAGGACATGGGCGGGTGGCGAGCGAAGGAAGAAAAATGGAATAGATGCCACATGGAAAGGGCTTCTGAGAGGGTGAGGTGATACCAGAACACATAGGGTGTAGGGTTTAGGGTTTAGGAGGCGCCTTGTTATTTGCCCGGACTTGAGCTGCAGAACCCTCATGCCTAAAACCTAAACCCCTACACAAATCCTAATCCTGAGACCCTGAACCCCCAAGTTTTGCTGGTGATCAGTAGGGAATATCTTTATTCTGTACTAACCCTCAACCCTACATTACACATTGATTCCCAAATCACCTCGAAGGAGGTAAGCTTAGGAAGACTTACCAACGATCCTTAACCCTAAACCATAAACCCTGTATAACCCCATTATAGTACTTTCCATTTTCTTTTCCATTATCCCCACATAACCCCTAAACCCCTGCAGAGTTTTTGGGTAAAGGGCATGTTTTGCCCTTTCGAGCTGGAGCTCTTTAGGAGCTCAGAGTGCAGGGATGAGGGTGTAGGGAAGAGGGTTTAGGGTTTAGGGAAGAGGGTTTTAGGGTTTAGGGAAGTGGGCTTTTGGTATCCATGAGTTAAAGTACATCCCCTTGACTAAGGGGTATTAGGCCAATGGCTCCCCTTTTATTCTGTGTGAAGAACACTTGGCAGGCAAAATGAGGATGTACGCAATTCTGACTTCAAAAGGATTCTACCATATGTCTTTAACGCGGGTCTGGGTTTAGGGTTGAAGGGTTAGGGCGTTTTGGGTGAAGGGGTTTTGCGAGTAGTCATGCAACTTGAATCCTAAACCCAAACCTTGAATGCTGAACTCTAAACCCTAAATTCTAAGCCCTAAACCCTGAACCCTAAACCCTAGATTTTCTTGCATTTTTACGCGGGCTGCGGCCCTGCCCCAAAAAATCCCTAAACTTCTAGTCCCATACCCCGCTGCCTTGGCAGTCCTCCGTGTTTCATGCGTCAAGGTATTTGTTATGCGCTTTCGTTTTTCGCGTGCCCGTGGCCAGTGTCACAGCGGCCCCTGATCATATCCGACTGCGCAAAGAGTGCTGCAGGAACGCTAATCTTGAGTATTTTCCATTCGGCTTGGATTTCTGCGTAGCTTTGAATGCCAATAATGGTGCCACCGCCATCGTCGTGTTGATGACTGTTTATATTGAAGTTCTAGTTACAGTGGTGAACATTGCTGGCACCAACACGTTCACAAAGATCATCGTAATAAGAGCGAAGACTAGTGTGGCTGACGGTTACTGCTGCTCCTACTCTGCTGCCCCCGAGGCTCTGCCTCCACCTACTACTACCACAACAACAACAACTAGTGGTGGTGGTAGTAGTAGTAGTAGTACCTCTGCTGATACTAATACTAATACTTTCTGCTACAACAACTACTACAACAGCTAGTACTCCTGCAAATACAATTGCAGCAACTGCTGCAGCTGGTGTTGCAGTGCTTTACAAGTATGTTTGGTTCTGCACCTATTCTTGCGAGCCACTTCTGCAGCTACTCTTGCATTTACTTCCATGATTCCCCGCTGCTTTGTACAAGCATGAAAACCCTAAACCCTAAAACCCTAAAACCTAAACCCTAAACCCTGAATGGGCCAGCTGGCAAGATCGAAAAGTCCGCTATCCTCCCTCAAAAAAAAACCCTAAACCCTAAAACCCTAAACCCTAAAACCCAAACCCTAAACCCTAAAACACCATATGCTCTTTGCACCGTAGCTCCCAAGGTATCCGTCTTGACCAAGGTGCGAGCGCCAAAGTTGTGTTCTCTATGAGGGTTTAGGATTTAGGGTTTAGATGGACAGTGCTCTGCAGGGTACATGGTGCCATGTTGTTCTTCGTGTCAATTAGGAAGCCAGGCATTCTGGCTTTTCCTGGCCTGAGATTCTTTTGCAGCTATCCCTGCGCAGTCTGGTCATGGAAGTCATCGGTATCAGCGCAATGACAGCTGTGCTCAGCCTGTCAATACATATGTCGCAGGACTTTGCTGCTGCGTGCGAGAATGCAAACCGCAGGTGCACCATGAAGAAGTCGAGGAAAAATGGGCGCCGTTTGTTCCTCACCTCTGGAGCAAGTCTGCGAATCACCCTAAATAGTAGTTGCCATTTTCTTTTCCACTATCCCTATCCCTAATTAATATTATGCCTATATAACTCTATATCATCACTATATAACCCTTTATAACTCCTACACACATGGTGCCTAAAGCCTCTCCTGCTTTCTCTATATGGGATTTTCCAAAGCAATCCTCATCGAATCTCTGGGGGTACAGGGTTTAGGGTTTCAGTCCCAACATTTTGCTGGGCTCCTTAGGACTTCAGCAAGAATTGAATCATTCGTTCCGGAACCCCTGAGCTAACAAACGACACCAAATCCCCCACCTCAATCCAGAGGGGAAGAATTGCGATAGTTCCTCCTAAAAGGGGGATGTGGGGATTTGTGCGCTTTAGGGTTTAGGGCTCAGGATTTAGGGATTGGACTCGAGTTTAAGAGAGCTAGCAAGCAGGCTAATGCTGATGTTGGGGTTATTGACGTTATATAGGGAAAACGCGAAAGAAAATTTAAACTATCATTTAGGGTTTAGGGTTCAGGAATTCGGGTTAATCTCCTACGAAGCACCAAGGAACAAACTCAAAACCAGGATGCCTCATGGACCTTGCTCGTGCTAGCACACCTTCGATCCTGCAACCTTAAACCCTCAACCCTGAATCCAACACCCTACATCCTAAACCTTGAGGTCTAGGACTAAATCCTAAATCCTAATTGGGTTTAGGGTACCCAGACCCCCAAAAGGATCTAAAACTTAGATCCCCTAGAACCATAGGGGGAACTATATACGGATTACATAGGGGCTATAACGGGTCTATATAGGGCATCTAATTTTTAGATCCTCCCAGGGGTCTGGGTAAGCCTTTAGCCTGCCAGTCTCAACCACCTTGCCCAGCCTGTCCTACCAACTAAGACCAAAGATTTACTGGCTCTTGGTATAAGAGAAGATAATATATGCTGGGTTGAGAGTTTAGGGTTTCAGGGATGTAGGGATAGTATTCCCTTGTCCCCTAGACAGCATTAGGAAGGAGATAGAACCCCGAAGCCTATAACAGTCAAGGTTTTTTCTGGTTTATTATGTTTCAGAGTTCAGGGTGTTGGCGCTTAGATGTGTAACCCAACCCGTACTCGAAGTCCTAAACCCAAAGCCCAAAACCCTAAGCCCTAGACCCTACTCCCCAGCGCCCTGCAAAGCATGGATGTGGCGTTTGCCTGCTCCTTCAGCAGGGGCAGCTCGGCTAAGGGCTTATGGCATAGGGTTGAGGGTTGGAAGCCCAAAGTGCAAAGAGTGAGTAGGGTTCAGGTGTAGGGTTAAGGAGCCCTTGCAATCGGGGATTTCTTATGGCTGTAGAGACACTGTAGGATCAGAATCTACATTCCAAGAGGCGGACTGTGTACGGGTAGCTTCTTCGAGGGTCTAAGGTCAAGCTTCCTCTTTTCGGTTTTAGGTCTTAGGTTTTCCGGTTTAGGCTTTAGGGTTTGAGGCTTTAGGGCTTGAACATGTGTAACTGAAACTCCTAACTCGTAAGCCCAAGAAAGTCACGTTCAGGGCTTAGGGATAGGACGAGGGGTACGAACCCTAAACCCTAAACCCACCGGGTACGGTAGCCTCTTTTTTCCTCCGTTTCTGCGGTCCGTAAGGATACATTCAAAATAGGATAGGTAGTTCCTTCAGAGCAAAGTTTGTACTCATAGGGTTTAGGGTTTAGGGTTTAGGGTTTAGGGCTTCGGGTTTAGGGTTGTCTAGGGTCTGGGCTTCAGGGTTTATTGTTTCACCCCCCCGGGAGTTTAGGGTCTCAGGGCTTGATATGTTTAGAACAAATCTACCTAGACCCTTAACTTAGGTGGACCCCCACAATGCAATAGTGGTACAGTAGGAATAGTAGAGAACCCTGATACAATCACCTTATCCCTTATAGTCACTAGTACTGGGTGGGGGGTCCACGACCTGACCCTGAACTGTCAACCCTGAAGCCCTCAGAGTCTATCGTTTACCTAGCCCGGGGTTCAGTGGGGTTCCTTCCCCTTAAACCCCGAACCCCAAACCCTAAACCCTAAACTCTCAACCTTGAACTCTGAACCCTCAACCCTAAACCCTAAACCCTGAATAAATCGAGCCTTGAGGGCGCACGGTTTGGAACCTAAACTCTGAAGCTTTTCTCTGCTAAGGCACGATTCCGCGGGTGTCCGCCTGTGCCAACTGCGCAAGGAGGTCCCTCGCATAGGATTCAAGAGCTTAGGGTTTAGAGTTTAGGGTTGAAGGTTTAGGTCATGTCACCAAAGAGGAGAATCAAGTGGGAAAGAACATGGAAGATGACAAGGAAGTTCGGATTGAGCATCATGATTTTCGGTTTTTGTTATTGTGGAATGGAACGAAGATGGAAACTCGGGGAGGAAATGATGTAGTTCTTATGAAACGAGCCCCATGAAGGGCCGATAATTCCGAACCAAGAAACAGGTAGTGGTGTCAGGGGCCCGTTGCTAGGACCTTCTAATGCAACAGTACCAAACCGCGCTTATCAACAACGAATGGACATCGCGGAACCTTCCTAAACCCTAAGCCCGGAACTTCGAACCAGGAACCCCAAAACTCTGAGCCTTGAACCTGAAGCAGGGCTGTAGAGTTGTGCGAATTCGTTTTTTGTTCTGCGGGAGATCCCAAGACGTCTTTGACATTCTTATAGAGTTTAAGTACAGCAGTTTCATAGGTGCTTTGAGTATAATTGCTTTGACCCAGGTCGCATGGAAAGTTGCAGAGTGGGCTACATAGCATATAGCTGAACTCCCTGACCTCCTGAGCCCTAAGCCCTCAGCATATATGAGCTAGAGTCTAAACTCCCCTAAAGGGGATTAGATGGGGGCTTGTATAGGGGAGTATTATTGGTGTGATTAAGGGGGATAACTAGGAGTTTAGACTATAGCTCATATAGGTTTGGGGTCTATAGTGGGCTTCGGGCTGGTTTGCCGTCAAAGCTTCGACTCAAACCTAAACCCTATCATGCGCTGCAAGGAGTGACGCCATCATCCCCCGACGTCCTGGCCTCACTTATGCGATTGTCAATTTCAATGCTTTCTGGATTGCTGGAAAGGTCCGTAGATTTCAGCACCCCTAAACCCTAGAACCCCGACCTTACACTTTAACCCACACCCCCAAAACGCTAGAACCCTAAACCTTCAATCCTGAACCCTAAACCCTAAGTCCTAAATCCTAAGCTCTAGCCCTTCAACCCATATCTTCGACATGGCTACCAGGCCCATGGAGAGTAGCCCTAAATGGGTGTTTCCCAAAACTAGGGGTACTTTTTTGGGGGTCCCCATATAAGGACTATAGTATCTTGGGGTCTATATTGGGGTCTCCCTATTTTGGGAACTACTAGATCCTCCTTCGGGGTCAACCTCGGGTTGGCTTCGTAATCCCCAGGGTTTGGGGTTTGGGGTTTAGGGTTTAAGGGTTTGGGGGTTTGCGGTTTAGGGTTTAGGGTTTGGGGGTTTAGGGTACCCTAGACCTTAAGCTATAGATCCTACACCCTAAGCCCCAATTCCTCAATCCCCAAGCCCACTCAGGTTCCCTAAAACCCCTGTGCAGGGCAAACAAGCCCAAAACCCCGGGGATTAAGGTTTAGGGTTTTGGGCTACACCTAAGCCTCAAACCTAAAATGCATAGTCGTAAACCGCCTTAGCCCGGTACACTCCACAATCCGCCATAATCCTGGAACCTTCTTTAGGGTTTAGGGTTAAGGTAGTTTCCATACATGGGCGGACATCAACTTGAATCTTCCAAATCTCCAGTCTTCCTCCCCCTCCATATATACATGCATGCATGCATACATACATAAGTACATACATAGGAAAACCCTAACCCCGAATTTCCCAAGCCCTAGGCAGTTCTAAGCCAGAAGCCTCAAACCTTCCCAATCCCCAATACCCTAACTCCGCGTGCAAGATGGTCCTTCCGAGGTGCCCGTGCAAAGACCGGCGAAAATTCCGCAGGTGTAGTTGTGCATCTTGGTTGATGTTTTTCAGAGATCTAGGTTTAGGGTTAAGGGCTACCTTCTAGTAGAACCTTATAGCTTACAGCCCAAACTTCCAATCTTAAACCCTAATTCAGAGTGTAGTGTTTAAAGCGAAAAGGTTCACGGCCCAGGCTTTGCCCATGCAGGTCAAAAGGGGTGTCCAGAAATTGTGGGTCCCTTTTTATGGGATCTTTTTGCGTTGTAGTGGGGTTAAGTGGGGAGAGAAAGGGAGAGAGAGAGAGAGATACCTAGATACCTATAGAGATTCGGGTTTGAGGGTTCTAGGGGATCTGTTTGAAGAAGATTTGGGATTTATACAGGAGTTGCACGGGCATACAGTGCAGGAAAAAAACCTTCCCTAAACCCTAAACTCTAAACCCTAAACCCTAACCCTAAACCTTAAATGTTTAACGAGAAGTCCTTGTCTTGACCTTTGCCTTTGAACACGAATTGCGCCTGTTGGTGTATTGGCTTGAAGCCCAATCCCCTAAACCCTAAGCCCAGACTCTTGAACTTAGCCCTGAAGCTCATGCGTCCCCCTACTACCCCTATACTACTCCCCCAAGGTTCCTTAATTAAGGCTATTTAGGGATGATTCGGCCCAGTCCAAGTGAATTAAGGGAAAGCCTCGAGGGGCGGTAGTATGGGGTGGGCGGTAGTAGGGGCACCAATTCACAACGAGCACGCAGACCTTAAACCCTACAGGAAAACCCACAAAACATATACCCCAATAATAGGCTCCGAGCCTCCAATGCTTGCAACACCCCACCCTACTTGGGAACTCAGCCCCATGTGAGCTCGAAGCTTTTGAGTTCTAAGCCCCGCGCAAAAGCCCTAACCGCTGGACTCTGAGCCCTGAATCCTGAAAGCTAAGACATGTGCCGAGCTCTATATCTTCAACCCTAAGCCTAAACCGCGTGCCCTGACCTTCTTGGACTCGCCAGACCCAGACGGCCCAGGGGTTTGTTTCAAATTCTTGAAGACTCTAAACTCCAAATCTGTAGAAGACCCTGAAATCTGCTTAAGGTTTCAGGTTAAGCTCCAAAGCCTGAAGCAACGTGGGTCCCTAAAGGCTTAACAAATTGTGCTCCAAACTTTAAGCCCCAAGCCCGAAAACCGCACACCCCAGCCCACAAAATCCTTTGAGAGCCTTTGAAGCCCATGCATGAAGGGTCATGAAACTCTAAACAAGCTCTGCCTCAAGATGCGTTATTCTTGAAACCTACTACCACCCAATTATATCCAGTGTAGCTGGACCTATGTGATTTATAATTGGGTTACCCAAAAAGACCTTTTACACGCGCCTGAGGCCCCGAACCATAACAGCCCTAAAACCAACTGACCCTAAACCCTTAACCCTAAACCCTGAACCCTTAACCCTAAACCCTGAATCCTAAACCTTAAGCCCAAAATCCTAACACCAAAACCTCAAACCACGAACTGCCCAAAGACCTTTGGAAGCCCCCTGAGTAGTATTTTATTTGGGGATACTATGGTACCCAACATAGAGTAAGATTCTATCCTCCTTTTGGGGTATAGTATTTTATATAAGGAATATAATCTTACTAGGTTCAACCACCAAAAAAACACTACTCAATAGAACCCCAATATAACCCCAATATA
>CAJNIZ010046260.1:104163-124225 GCA_905231905.1 Symbiodinium pilosum | reverse complement strand
TTAGGGTTTAGGGTTTTGGGTGCCTAAACCCCAAACCCTAAACAACCCGATGTATACCTAAAGCGGGGAGGTGATTGCAGTTGGTGCAGGTGACCCGTGCTGCAAAGGATGTTCGGAAGCTGAAGAAGGCTCTGGCCTTCAGAGGATTAGGGTTTAGGGTTTAGTGCTTAGGGCTTGGCACTTTGGTGGGGATTTAACACTAAGGGCCTAAGTTACCTAAATTGGGGACTTAAAGTGGGTGGAAACATCTCCCATTCGTTCGTTCGTTCCTTCTTTCGTTTGTTCAGTCGCCCGAAAAGCCACCGGGTCGAGATCATCGGGCTGTAGTGGGTTCATAGCCTTGCCGGTGATTATAGTAATTATGGAATAAGGAATATTTTGCCTTTATAACTCCTATATAACAGATTCCCTCATTCCCTACTGACCCCCCGTCAGTAGCAATGTCCGTTTTGTGCATTGACTGTGACGGTTCAGGGATTAGGATACTTGGCTTCCAGCGCCTGATGTTGTATTCTCCTTCCCAGCACGAGGCATCTGGCTAAACCCTAAACCCTAAACCAGGGCAGAATCAGTGCTAGGAACTTTGGCGAACTGAATAGTCAGGTGACGCATTTGTTGCAAGATCGACAGCTGTATGAAGCATTCGCCTGAATGGCCTGAATGACTTAAACGTCGAAATAGAGGGGTTTGTTGAAAACCGGCTTGGGGAGCTCCAGATCTATAAGCTCCTGAGACCCTAAACCCTAAACCCTATACCTCAAAGCTTGATTCCAAACCTCAACCCTAAGCCTCCAATCCCACGGTAAACGCTTGCTGCCAAGTGTTTAGGGTGCAGGGCTTAGGGTCTAATCCTGAAATCCCAAACTCTAAACCTTAAGCCCTCAAGCCCCAAGCCCAAGCCCCAAATCCGAGTCCCTATATATGCTCATACCCAGTATATCGTTCTAGACCCCCATTGATCCCTGAATATGCAAAGCCTGAAAGCCCCAAACCCAGTGCCTTAAACCTGTATTTAAGTGTCCCGTTACATCCTCATTTATCCCCATACATCCCCAAATATCCATGAAAGCCTCAAATCCCAAAGAATCCCAATGCCCTTAGACCTCGCTAAACCCTTTAAAGCCGTAAACAGACTTAAGCCTTAAAACACTAAACCCTGAACCCGGATTCCTATCCTTCAGGCCCTGAGGGAGATTGAGGCCCTCGAGGAACGAGCGGCGCAAGGTGATGGATTTAATTTTGGTTTTAGGGCTGGGGTTGAGGGTTTTGAGCTGAGGGGGGCCCTTGCAAGAGTCATGGGTATATATATATGTATATGTATACATGCATACCTCGAGAAAAGTCCCTTTCAGATAAAGGAGTTAATGGGTCATAGACTATGTGGGATTTGGGATTCAGGGTAGAGGATTCAAGGATTTGGGATTTGGATGTAGGGTTGAGGGCATAGCGTTTGCACAGGGGACTTCCTAGTCTAGGGTGTGCGGCTGAGCTTGCAAAGTCTATATAGGGTTTAGGGTTCGTCTTGATGAATTTTGTTTGCAGGTCTCATTCATTCGCCCCTAAACCCTAAACCGTAAACCCTAAACCGTAAACCCTAAACCCTAAACCCGGAGGATGGCGTATCAACCGCATTTGACAGGCATCTCTCAGTTGAAGCTTGATGCATCAAACCCTGTCTAAGCCCGACACCCTTAACCCCTTGGGGGTTTAGGGTTTAACCCTAAACCCCAAACTCCAAATGTAAACTCCCAACCCTAAATCCTAAACTCAAGACCCTCAACTTCAACCCTAGCCCTGAACCCTGAACCCTAAACTCAGATATTCAACTGAAAACCCTAAACCCTAAACTCAAAAACTTCAACCCTCAACCCTAACCCTAAACTCAAATCCCTCAATCCGCAACCCTGAACCCTCAGCCCTCAGTCTTGTTAGGGGCCAGAAGCTACCCTAAAGCCGTATCCTTGAACCCAACTCGTAAACCCTTGCAATAAGACCCTCAACCTTAACCCCTCATTCCTATTGAATCCTACATGACCTGAATGTACCATAGTACCGTAAGTTTTTGGGACCCTAAACCCTCAACCTCAAACCCTAAACCCTTAACCTCAAACCCGAAACCCTAAACCTCAAACCCTTAACCCGAAACCCTAAACCCTTAACCCCAAACCCCTAACCTCAAACCCTCAACCCTAAACCCCACCTTGTTTGGGAGGCCAGACGCTGCTGGCCTGCCAGGTGGAAAAGATTGGCCGGAAGTCCGACTACCTGGAGCCCGGGTTTGAGGGTTTTGTGTAGGTTCTAGGGTTTAGGGTTTAGGGTGTTTAATGGAAACCAAAATGGAAGCTACTTTAATGGGTTCCATATTGGGGTAATATTAGGGTATATATTGGGGTTATTTAGGGAATAATGGAAAATACAATGGAAACTACTATTTAGGTTCTAGGGTTTATTGGGGTTATATAGGGGTAATATAGGGTGTACAGGGTTTATGTAGGGATAATGGAAAAGAAAATGGAAACTACGCTAATGGGTTATATAGGGTTTAGGTTTTAGGGTGTAGGGTCCAGGGTTGAGGGTTTAGTGTCGGTTTTAGAGTTTAGGGTCTAGGGCGAAGGGTTTAGTTTAGGGCTACGGGTCTAGGGTTGAGTCTTTCTTAAGGTTTCAGGGTTTAGGGGGGCTGAGGGTTCAGGGTTAAGGCTTATCACCCTCCCCCATCCTGGAGTATGAAGGGAGTGTACAGGTGGTGTGTGTGTGTGTGTGTGCGCATTCATCTAGTATGTGGGTAGGTGGTTCAGGGTTGTGTAGTGGTTTGTCGGGGTTACGGGTTTACGCCTCATGCTGCTTGCGACTTTTGGGTGGATGTTCTGGTTGGTCTTGTTGTTGTTGATGATGATGATGATTAGGGCTTGTCTTTCAATGCCTATTAGCGTTGCTGCGTGTCCATTGGGCTCCCCATTCTTTTTTTGGTTTGCACGTCGGGGGCAGTTGCTAAGAACGCTAAGGCCCCAAGCCACCTGGACCTCTAAACTCCTCCTGAACCCCTGAAACTTCAAACTCCCGATTTATTTTCCATTTCCCCTACTACAACCCTTAAATACTCAATCTAAAGCGATTCCGATATCCCTGTATATTCCAACCTTACACCCTGATAAATTCCCATTTGCTAGTTTCCCTAAATAAAGGGGTCCTAATGTAGACCCCAAAAAGTATTACAATCCTTATTTTGGGGACCCACGAAAAGGTACGCAATAACTTTGGGGAAGCCCTAAACCATAAACTCTGAATCCTAAATATCCTTGTAGAACCCCTATATCTCCCTATAGAGGTATCCCCTAAACCCTAATTTTGGGGAAGCCCATTTCAGAAACTCCAAACTCGCACGGCTGCAGGACAAGCTTGCTGACCTAACCGGCTGGTCTTGAGCATAGCAAGGCCTGTGTTCATTCTACTAGGATTTTTAGGGTTTATTGGGGTTATATAGGGGTAATTTAGGGTTTAGGTTCGATTTGGGGTTTAGGGTTTAGGGTGTAGGTTTTAGGGTTTATTGGGGTTATATAGGGGTGATATAAGGTGTATAGGGGTTATACGGGGATAATGGAAAAGAAAATGGAAACGACCATAATGGGTTATATAGGGTTTAAGGCTTAGGGGGGGTAGCCTTAGGGTGTAGCCCTACTACAGGGCTTAGGATTCAGGTTTCAGGGTTCAGGGTCTAGGGCTTAGTGGGGTCCAGGGGTTTGACAGCTTCAAGTAGAGATTTGGGTTTATAGTCTCCCTTAAGTAGATAGAATATGGGGTTTATGGGGATCTTACTTTAATATACCCAAAGCCAGATTCTATCTACTTAAGGGGGGCTATAGGCCCTAAGCTAGGGTTGACGGATTGGAGTTTAGGGATGATAGGCTTGGGGATGGATTAGGTCAATCCGCCCTATAGTAATGGCTCCTTCATATGAGCTATGGTCTGAACTCCTTAAAGGGGGATATATAGGGGATTATATATGGGGCTACTATAGGGTTATAAGGGGGATACTAGGAGTTTAGACTATAGCTCATATGGAATGAATGGGGCCTGAATATGTCTACACTAGTTCCCTTGTGGTACCCATTACCGGGTGGGGGATTGACCCAAGGGATAGAGATTTGGTACTTTCCCTAAATAGGGGGGGACCCCAATATAGACCCCAAAATACTACAGTCCTTATTATGGGGACCCCCAAAATGGTACCCCTAATTTTGGTAAACCCCCATTTAGGAGCGGAGGTTTTAAAGGTTTTAAGGTGGGGAGTCTTGGAGTGGAATCGTCGGCCTGGTGCATAGTATGAATCTGAAAGTCCTGTATGTACCCTCCCTGATCAAAAGCCTTAAAGGGGTTTAGGGTTTAGGGTTAAGCCCCAAACGTACTAAACCCTAAACCCTGAACCCTAAACCCTAAACCCCTAAACCCTAAACCCTAAACCCTTTTTCGTTTGCTGAGGGGGGGACCAAAGTAATTGTAAACGCTACCCAAGCGCCCGGAGGCTGGACCAGCCTTGGCGAATTGGCAATAGTATGCTCCCACACTCAAGATTTAGCTTAGGTTGGGCTATAGGGTATAGGGTTTAGGGTTTAGGGTTTAGGGTAAGTACCTTAGATAAACCTCATCATGATGTTTGTATCCATATAAGACCCTGGTGGAGGGGTTCGGGGAACATAGCGCCTAAAGACTGAAGCCAAATCGCAACCTAAACGCCCGAGTCCTGAGCCACGAGCATGAGATGACTGGGCTGCTTTTTTTAAGGGGGGGTATAGGGGTTATATAGGGGTCATGTAAAGGGTTTTGGGTTTAGGACCTTGTGTTCCGAACTATTGGTGAGGAACTGCAGTAGATTAATCCCCTTCCCCTGACATAAAACCCCCACCCCCTAATATTATTTGCTCCCTATATATTGTAATATGCCACAATGGGGAGTATGCAATATGGGGGAGTAGGGGGTTTTCATATTACGGGGAGGGGATTATCTCTCATGAAGGGGTTTCCGTAAAGCCCAAGCACGAAGCTTGGAGTGGGCAGGGCTTGGTTGCAAGTCCACGGGACCTAGCAAGTATGGCGTTCAAAAGTCAGACAGGAAGAAAAAGGTCCCACAAAGAACAACTTAAACTCTAAACCCCATAACCCCTAAACCTCTAAACCATGAACCCTGCACTGGAGGCCCCAATCTATGTCATCGGCATCGGCGGCGAGTCGCTGATGTCACGTTGTACAGCTCTGAAAAGCCCTGCAGTGTCGGGCTTCCGGGGCCTGTGCTATGGGCTCCTATACTACAACCCCCCCATTACTCCCCCTCACCAAGCCGGACGCAACTATGGCTCAAGTAGGGGGTCTGAGGATTGGGGTTCTTGAATGTTGCGCACATAATTTTGAGAAGTTGTGGTCCAGTTTAGTACCAAGCCCCCAACATACCCCCAAAGAATCTCCCAAGATGCTGGATGCGCAGGATGTCGATGTATCCCGAATCCTTAAACCTATCAAGCCTACCCTAAACCCCAACTGCTGCGCCCTAACCTTAACCCTCACCCAAGCCTGGAACCCTAAGCCCTGAACCTTGAACCCCTTAGACCCTACGGCCTAAACCTTAAACAACCTATACCCAACGCTTTAAACCTTCAACGCTTTAAACCCTGCGCCCTAAATCTTACACCGGTAACCCCGCCCCAGTGCTACTTCAGGACCCCTTTGAGCTCAGTGGGAGCTCTCTGGTTGTACAGTGTACAGATCTCATGTGCCGCCGTCCAAGGGAAAAGGACTCAGGCCTTTCCAACCTAAGCGGTTGTAGGGTCCAGGGTTTAGGGTTTAGGATTTAGGGTTTAGGGTTCAGAGTTAGGGTTCCCTTCACAAAGCTGAAAGCACCAGCATACAGCACTAAACGCTATGCCTATGCTTGCAGTCCCATGCTAGTTTCGGGGGAGAGAAAGCCCTGGACCCTAAACCCTAAACCCCAATTCCTGAACCCTAGACCCTAGACCCTGAACCCTAAACCTTAAATCCCGAACCCTAGACCCTAGACCCTGAACCCTAAACCCGGAACCCTAGACTAGACCCTAAACCCCAAACCTGATACAGGTTTTATGCCCGGAATCCAGGTTTCAGGCTTTGGGGCTCGGGCTTGGTTTTTGGCTTAGGCGGCTTGGGCTGTTAGGGTTTAGGGTTTAGGGATGCTGAAGCCTCAAACACCACCCTAGACCCTAACCCTTACACTCTAAACTCTAGACCCTTTTGCACCCTTACTGGCTCCTAGTACGGAAACTACTGGGTTTAGAGTGCTAGAGGTTTGGGTTTAGACTTAAGGGTTAAGGGTTTGGGGTTATGCTCCCGGGTTTGGGGGGTTTCGGGTTTCTTGGGTTCATGTAGGGAATAAAGGATTGGAAAAGAACATGGAAGCTACTATTGAGGGTACAGGAGAGTACGGAAACTAATACAGCATCAGTGGTCATGCAGAGGCTATTCCCCACTAACAGCCGGTAAGTGCTTCATGATTTAAAGCCGCTGTATGTGGATTTCTTCTTTTGGGGGTTTGTGAAGGCCTGTAACCTCCTTTCATGCACCCACATACCCCAAAGACAGCACTGCAATGTCCGCGAATACCAGTGCAATCTAGACATGTTCCTTGCTTGCCTAGGTCCTAGGTTCAAAAGACCACATGAGTAGTATTTTATTTGGGAATACCATGGTACCCATTATAGAGTAAGATTATATCCTCCTTTTGGGGTTTCGTATTTTATATAGTGACTATTATCTTACTAGGTTGAACCACCAGAAAACACTACTCACATGCTAGTCTCTCCTTTGGAGTTTCCCTTTCAGTTTGTATCTTGGTTTCCTTTCCTTCGACCCGCAGCCCGCAATAGCGGCTCTCATGGCTGCTTTTCATTCCCCATGAAAAGCCAGGTAGAACACAGGATCCCTGAACCAACAATCCCTTTCCTAATTCCTAAAACCGAAATCCAAAGCTCTAAGCCTTAAATAGCCCGATTTTTGCTATACTGGCCTGTGTCTTCCGGTTAAACTTGCGCTGACCATTCGAGAAACAGGCTCTGCGAAAGTTTCGCGAAAGAACATGCTAAAGGAAAACACATTTCCGCGAAAGTTGGCGATTTTCTCCAGAAGCTAGTTTCAACAACCGCCATATGTCCGTATGAACACAAATATTCCCTAAACTCTAAACCAAAGCCTTGAATCCGAAATCCCAAACCTAAACCCTAAACCCTTTGCCCTGAACCCTAAACCCTGAACCCTAAACCCCCTGAAGAGGTCGGAGAGGCCGGCCAGTCACCGTCCTGGAGAAGAACAGCGAGCTGGGCAAGAAGATCCGGACCGAAAAGGGTTGGTTTAGGGGTGGGTTTAGGGTTTAGGGTTTAGGGTGTAGGGTTTAAGGTTTAGGGTTTTTGAGCACCCTGAAACCCAAAACCCCCAAAACCCTAAACCCTAAACCCCTACAGCGGCCCCTAAAGTTTATTAAATGATGCTTTATATGGAGCCTCAGGGTACGGAGTTTTTTTGGCTTTGGCTTTAGGGTTTAGGGGTATATTACTCGCTATTAGTAGTGGAGAATAAAATTGAGCAGATAATGGAAAATGAAATGGAAACTGAAGGGAGGTGACAGGGATATATGCGGTGCCATGAACGTCTTCAGGGATTTCATCGGCCGTCTATGGTTGACAGAGGAGTCTTTGGAGATTTGACCCTAAACCCAATCCTGAACCCCCAACCCTGAGCAGCAATCCTAAACCCTAAACTCTTAAGCTTAAAGCTTAACCCTAAACCCTAAACCTTAAAACCTTAAAGCCTAAACCCTAAAGCCTAAAATCCTAAACCCCTAAACTTATATAAGAAAGCCTAAGATCCTTCAGAGCCTTTTTCTGTCCCTGATGGTTTAAGGCTTAGGGCCTACCCAGAAAGCCCAATATCCTTAGATTAGAATATACCCTAAATCATATTCGGGATCCGAGTATCATTTAAGGTATACTCCCTCATTCAGGATATTGGATTTTCTGGGTAGGAGCCTTGAGTAGTACGATGTGGTAGGGATGTGCTTAGGTTTTAGGATTCAATGCTCAGTGGTATTCCCACCCCAGAACCTCTTCCCACATTCCTTACTTAGCACCAGAGAAGTAAGCGAAGCTTTTGCTCTTTATTGCTATGTGCCCATCCCGAACCCATGAGTCCATATGCATGTACGTAAGGCGTTGACCAGGCCGCCAGCAGTCGTAACGTTCGGACCTTTAAGCTGACTATTAAGCTTTAGGGGTTTGGGATGAGGGTTTAGGGTTTAGGGTTTAGGGTTTTGTGCAGTGGTGATTTTGACCATGGAGCTTGCTTGATCTGATCATGAAAAAGCTGCAGTGATGGATCATCAACATGGCAAGGAACAAGCCCTTAACCTCAAACCTTAACCTGAAAACCTGGGAAAAAGGTTGCTAACCCTAAACCCTAGACCTTGCTTGCAACGGGCAGGATCAGCGGCGGCGGACGCTGCAACTTCACCAACATCTCGGCGCCAGCCTCAGTCTGTCAATATTTTCCCGGATGTTTTTTTTTCTTTTTTTTTTGGGTTCCGGGTTAGGGTTTTAGGATTTTAGGCGTAGGGTTTAGGGTTTAGGCTTAGGGTTTAGGGTTGGGATGCTTAAGCTCCATGTTTCAAGAGTGCTTGGCACTTTTTGGGTATGAGGGCTCCCGCCATCAAGAAAGGTGTGCACATACATGTCTAGTTGCGGATGATCCAGTAAGCTTGTGAGTACCTAGCCCTAAAACCTGAAAACCCCAAACCCTAGGTCCGAAACACTAGACCCTAGGCGCTAAACAAACCCCAAATCCTAAGGCCTGAAAGCCTATGGTTTTCTGTAGGGAAGGCGAGGTACCATGGAAAGCTTACTACCTTGTTGACTCGAGTTGCAACTGACCGCTGCCTTCTGGCCTCCAGTATCCTGTTTTGCAGAGATTTTGTTGCTGGGAACATACGGGGTTCTAAAGGGGAGTATGATAGGGCTCATAAAGGAGACTATAGCGCATTCGACCTACACTCTTCCGGCACTATGACTATGGCATTTCCAGCATGACAGTTTGTCTTGCTCCTCTTTTGCACAGGAGATTCGATTGTGCTAGGCTGGCAGAAGGAACTTTCCCAAGCAGCAAAGCCAGGTGTTTGGAATCATCGCCAGAACATTGCTTGACAGTAGGAACAAGTCAGACGGCTTACCTTAGGTTCTAGCTTCTAGACCTTAGTCCTGTTACACCTTTTCAAGAATAGAGCTCCAGTAGAATAAGCCGCATTCATGAAATAGGCCCTCAAGTTACCCTGTGTAGAGAGCGATTTCAGGATGCGCTTGCTCGAGCTTACCACTCGTCCACGCCCTCATCCTCGAGTAGCGCATCCACGCAGGCTTGCAAGTTTTCTTCTTGGGGCTCAGGGTCTCGTAATACTTGTAGTAATAAAAGCAGTAATAGTAGTAACAATGGTAATGATGCTAACAACAAGAGGCAGAGTAAAGAACGTGCTGAGGATTCAGGGTGTAGGCTTCGGAGGTCAGGTTATGGTTTTGGGGTTTGGCCATGCCATGATGTAGTACATGAGCCAATGTCTAAATTCATCGTATCCCCCTTAATAACCCCTATGATACTCCCATATATAGCCCCTTGTATAACCCAACTTTAAGGAGCTTAGACTATAGTAGTACATAATCCCTTATTCTCCCTCATAATTCCCTCAAAATCGATCGAGTCCCCTAGGTAACCCTTTCTAATGGTAGTTTCCGTTCTTCCTTCCCATTCCTTAATCTTTAAACCCCAAAGAGTAGTATCCCACAACCACAAAATGCAGTCCCCAAATAGTATAATCCCTCAACCCCAAATGTAATACCCTCCCCAAATAGTAGTATCCCTCAAGCCCCAATGTGCTACCCAAATAGTACTACCTCTCAACTCCAACCCCAAATAGTAGTAGTATCCCTCAAACCCAAGAATGTAGTACCCAAATAGTAGTATCCCTAAACCCCGAATGTAGTCCCCAAGTCGTAGTATCCCAAGACCCTAAATCCCAAATCCCTAAACCTTAAGCCCTAAACCCTAAACCCAAAATCCACAAACCCAAATCATGGTTGCCATTTTGATATAGGGTTTAGGATATAGGGTTTAGGGTTTAGGGTTTAGGGTTTGTGGATTTAGGGATTTAGGGGTTTAGGGTTTAGGATTCAGGGTTTAGGGTTTAGGGCTTAGGGCTTAGAGTTTAGGGTTTAGGGTACAGTCCCACTTACGGAGATAGAATATGGTGTATATGGGGATCTTATTAAAATATACCCCAAGCCATATTCTATTTACTAGCTAAAGCCCTCACTCCTCTGCTGGTTTTAAGCTTAGGGTTTAGGGTTTACTCGTTCTAGGAAAATCATGAAACCAAAGAAGAAAGGATTGAAGAGACGTACAAATGGAGAGAAAGAGCTGTCACTCTCTTCCCTCAATTTCCCTCGCCTGCTCAGAAACTGCCACTTGCAACCTAAGGCCGAAAACCCTTCCTATCCTGAGCACGTCCTGACCTGTGAAACTTTGGGTGGATCGCGATTCGCGACCCCCCCCCCTATAATGCCTGCACCCTAAATCCTTAGCCCCCCATATCTCCTCGGGCTCCCTAGTGTACGAAATCTTGTGAAGCTTCCATTTTGTCAAATTTGGTGCAACCTACAGGAGGATGATGGGGCAGAAGCCTCGGGGAACTTCTTCCAGAAAGCCTGGGCCCTGTGCCGTGCAGGGTTTAGGCTTTAGGGTTTGAGGTTCAGGGTTTAAGGGATTTATAGGCATACAAAGGGCTATGTAGGGTTTTCTAGGCTCCGGGCTTGGGATTTCAGAAGTACGCTTGAGTTTTTAGGACGTTTTGGATGCAGGGTTCCAGGTTCGGGATATACGTGAACCGGTTTAGGTGCTCCGGGCTTTATGATTATGTATGGCTGTTGCCTTCATTTGAAACCCCTAAGCCCCAAGCCCTTGCCCTAAACCCTGAACTCTAAACCCTGTCTGGATTTGGTGACTGGTGTGTTTTAAGGCATTGGTCTTAAGCTGACTTGTGGCCTTCATGTTCTGGGTTTGAAGTTCAAAGGGGCTCAGGGTTTAGGGTTGCAGGCCTGAGTTTTTGGGTTTAGGGTGCTTTTCAGTGCACAGGCTGTTGTGTTTTTGTTGTTAAAATGTATTTTTGGCTCGATTGTGCCTCAGGGTTTTACCCGCAACCCCAAAATCGGGTTCTGTGGCTAGGTCTTTTTTTGAGGCCTGCAACCGAAAGCCAAAGCCTCAAGCGCAGAGTAGAAGTCCAAAGTCGCCACTTTGAATTTCTTCCATTCCTGAACCCTAAACCCCCAAAACCTTGAATAATAAACCCCAAGCTCTGGGAGTTTTCCCGACCCCCCTACATTAAACCCTAAACCCGAACCCCCCCACTAGTATTTTGAGATCTATGCCTGAAGCCCTAGACCCTAGACCCCGACAAGCCTTGAGCCATCAATCCTATGGGGCCCTAAATCCCCATTTAGGGTTGAGGGTTCAGGGTTCAGGGTTTAGGGTTCAGGGTTTAGGGTTCAGGGTTTAGGATCCCCATGCAGTTAACCCTGAGCCCTCTGCGCTAGAAAGCTCCCTCTTGCCATCAGGTGGGGCTCCATGTTACCACCCCCCAAGTGCTCGAATCCAGGCGTTCCAGAGATATCCACCGGAGAAGTTCATTGCTCTGGTGGAGTCTCATGGTATCAAGTGCGCTCCTGGACCAGGGTTTAGGGTTTAGGCTTGAGACTTAGAATTCAGGATGCATGGGCCTGCCTATTTCCGTTGATTAGGCTTGTTTAACGAGAATTCAGGCTCATTCAGCGGGAGCCCAGGGGAGGCAGGATAGGGTACAGGGGAGTGGTTAGGCAACCATTGATTGAAGGGCACAAGTTTTGTCGGCTCTAAACCCTGAACCCTAGACCCCAAACCCTACCTCAAGCGTTTTGAGGCTTGAGCCATTGGGTTTTGAAATTTGTTGTTTTCGGCCCCTGGGGGGCAAGGGCGCGTTGAACCCTGAGTTCTACAGGCACTACTGTCGATATTCTGCATACCAAAGACCACCAATGGCAGACATGGGGTCCCTTGGATAGCTTAGTAAAGTCCTCAATATATGCGGGAAGAGGAACCCATGTCCATTAATTGTAGTAGGAATTCTGACTGTAGCTCACATCGCCTTTTTTGGTGAAGGTTTTGGGCTGAACCCTGACGGTGTGCTGCAGCGTTTTGGGTTTTTCAGAGTTGGGAGAAGATGCGTTTGGGGAAGACTTGCTAAACCCTGAACCCTAAAACCGAAGCCTCAACCTTAAACCCTGAATCCTAAACCCCAATCTCTAGACCCAAATCACTGAACCCTATATGTACCCCAAATCCCAATCCCCAACCCTATCCCCCAAACGTTTAACGCTAAAGCGTGACCCCCAAACCCTAAACCCTAAGGCCCGACCCCCAAACCCCAAACCCTAAACCTAAACCCTAAACCCTACTTCACATCACTCAAACCATGTTGGGAAGAGCCAGCAGCTTTGGAGCCGGAGCGGGCAATGGAAATCAATGTCTAACATCATATTAGGGTTCAGGGTTTAGGGTTTAGGGTTCAGGGTTCAGGGTTTAGCGCTCAGGGTGTGGGGTTTAGGGTTTAGGGTTTAGGGCTTATATGCGGTATTTGGTTCAGGGTGTAGGGCTTAGTGATATTGAGGGGTGTATAGGGTTATAGTTATATCAGGGAATATAGTTGGAAAGGAACATAGACTTTTGAGGTCTGGGTTTGGGGACGATAATGAATTCTCCACGCCCAAAAATATCAGATATGCCGAACATGGTGTATGCGGATTATTTGTTTTTAGGGGGGTGGGGGTTTGTACCTATCATTCCCCAATTTCTCCCCCAAATAGGAGGTTCCAGAAAGAGGGGGCCACCAATCTAGGCACCATTGCATTATAGCCCTCCTTATATAGGGACTCCCCAAGAGGTCTACTGAATTTTTAGAAACCCCAAACCCTAAACCCTAGAACCTAAACCCCAAACCCCAAACCCTAAACCCCTATATACTCATGAAACGAGTCGGCCTCTTTCATCATTCATTTGGGCAGGCTTATGCGGAATTTATCTCGAGGCTTCAGGCACAGAGTTGAGGGTTTAGGGTTTAGGATTTAGGATTTAGGGTTTAGGGTCTAGGGTTACCGTGAGGGGTTTGGGGCTTGGGGTTTAGGGTTAGGCCTGGGGATTCGGGTGTAGGTTTAGAGAGTATTCAAGTGATGTAAGAGCTTTTGAAGTACTCCAGCCTATTCTCTTTCTCCATAACCCTACATCTTCCAGCGGTACTGCCCCCACTCTGTCAGTAACGGCTGGAGAACATTTATAGTATAGCTATACATAGCCCCTAATATGACCCTTAATACAGACTCTTGCAGGGTGGGGGCAGTGACCAACATATCCTGCCCTAAACCCTTTAACCCTTAAACCCTAAACCCTAAACCCCTAAACCCTAAACCCCTAAACCCTTAAACCCTAAACCCTAAACCCGAAGCCGTACAGGTACCACGAGAAGAAGTTGGGCCAGCTGTTTTGCAATCGATCGGCTCAATCGATAGTCGACATGCTGCAACAGGAGTTTTGGCTTCGTGGTTAAGGGTTTAGGGTTCTAGCCTACTGCGGTTTAGGAAGGGCCATTGCCCCTCCCGCTAGCTGTCCTTAAAGGGGCTTTATGAAGGGGCTATTCATAACTTCTATTACCCGTTGTGGTACGTGCTACTGTAGGGGAGAAAGACCCAACTAAGGTTGAGGGCTTAGGATTCATGGCGTAGAGTTTGGGGTTTATGACGGACCAAGGGGGTTTAGGGTTTAGGGACTAGGTTAGATTTTGGAAGAGTTTGTAAGACACTCGATGATAGATAGCCTTTGATCGTCCCGATGATCATCCGGATGCAGTTATAGGTACTTGGAGCAGTAAACAACCCAAACCCCGAAACCTTAAGCCTTAGAGTCCCCCTTAAGTAGATAGAATATGGCTTTGGGTATATTATACTAAGATCCCGGTATACCCCATATTCTATCTACTTAAGGGGGACTACAGATTCCACAGCCCAGCAGCTTAGATCCCACACCCTGAAATTCCAAACCTTGAACCTTACGCCCCACACCTTACGCCCCAGTACCCGCACCGTAAACAGTCAGCACCCGCACCGTCAATGCCAGGCTTTCGGCTCACAGAAATGAATCTTAGGGTTAAACGGTTAGTGCTAAGGTCTATGGAGCAGTGGCTTAGTGGTCTAGGGCCTTGCGCTTAGGGCTCAAGGAGTTATGGTTTTCTGAAGTTCAGCGTTCGCGTCTCGATTTCAACTTAAGGCTTCTTGTTCTTCTAAAAATCCTCAAATATGAGCTTCAGCATCAAAAGAAACACATCTGCACCACGCAAGGGCAAACTTGAAAAGACCTTGGACACTGAGCAGCGAAGACCAAACCTTAATCAGCAAACCCCAAAACTCCAAACCCTAAACCCTAATTCCCAAACCCTAAACCCTGAACCCTAAACCCCGAACCCCAAACCCTAAACCATGAACCCCAAACTCTAAACGCTTTGAGTCTGATAGTCGGCTCCGGGAAGAAAGCCATGTTGCGGGTCTGGCGGATGTCCGGGGAAGAGGTGGCAGCGGTCCCCGTGGAGGAGGGGAGTTTTAGGGTTTAGGGTTTAGGGTTTTTTGTGGCTTGATGCAGAGTTTATGGTATAAAGGATGCAGGGTTTAGGGGTTGGTACCCCTTGTAGGGCACAAAGCGGCACATCACGTTTAGGGGTTTAAGCTTTTGCATTTAAGCTTAGGGTTTTGGGTTTCTAGCCCTGGGTATGGGCATGGGCCATAAATTGGTTCGGGTCTGGCCTTTTGGTTCATGGCTTAGGGTTTAGGGTTTGGGGATTCAGGCTTAGGCTTTTCCAGCCTGTATAATGAGAAATCTATGATTCTCATGCAACTCTTATATGGGGTCTTGCCAGGTATGAGAACTCGCACTTTTAGGGTCCTTGTAGCAAGGTTGGGGGCAGAAGGTCTGCTTGCTAACAGGGCTTGGAGTTCCAACGTAAAACTAAAAACCCTCAACCTTAGCGGTTTCGGATCTACTTGATGGAATTGAGCTACTAGCTATGTAGCCAGATATTTTTTCACGGGCGTTAGCTATAGGGAGCGGGTGACTGTTGAGTCCGATGATGGCTGATGGCTTTCTGCAGCTCAAGCAGAATGCACACATTAAATCCTGAACCCCAAACCTCTCAAGTGGAGTGATCATGCAACCTGATGCCAGGTCTTTCTATGTCTTCCTTTGCGAAAATCCTAGTGCCACACTGCTAGTAGGGTCTTAGGACTAATGCAAGACACCACGGATATTCACTGGATGGAAACCTCTCCATGAGCCCGCAACCACTTACTGTTGTTTAAAACCTGTTGGCGACATTCTGGTACCTACAATAACTCCGCCCCTCCCCTTTAACTTGAGCCCGTTCACAGAGTCATCTTGGCAACGTTGCAGCGAAGTGCTGGCGGATTGGGATGCGCAGTATGGGTTTAGGGTTTAGGGTTTAGGATCCTCCCGAAAACGGCTACTCCTTATTACTGGGCAGATCTTTATAGACCTGACCAGGGAGGTCTTTGTGAACTTTCCGTCTGTCAGTTAGCTACTGGAGCCGAAGCCCAGAGCCTTAAACCCTGGGCCCTGAACCTTGGATCCGTACTTACCCTAAACCCTAAACCCTATCTATCCCCATATATCCTCATCCTTCCCCAAAAGGTAGTTTCCCAAAATTAGGGTACCCCAATATAGACCCCCAAATGCTATAATCCTTATTATGGGGACCCCTAGAAATCTACCCCTAATTTTGGGAAACCCCCATCTAGCCCAAAATTGGAGAGCCCTAAACACTAAATCGTCCCTATGGCACATCAGGTCTGAAGAAGCAAAACCCCAAAGCTTGCACCCTCAATAAAGCTTACACCCTAAACCCTAAACCCTAGGGCCTACAGCCTAAAGTCTCAACCCTAGACCCTAAACTCAAAGGCCCACAGCCTAAAGTCTCAACCCTAAACCCTAAGGCCTGCAGCCTAAAGTCTCAACCCTAAACGTGGTGTGATGCAAGCTGCTCAAGCAAGTTTAGGGCTTATGGCTAGGGGTAGGGGTTTAGGGCGCAGAGTTCAGGGTTTGGGGCCTAAGGTTTCAGGGCGTCTTAAGTAAGGAGTAGAAATTTAATTCAATTATATACGAATCTCGCAAGTGAAAGTGCATGAGTCTCCTTGGAAACCCTGTTTACAGATGGACCGGATGATAAGCCCTAAAACGTAAACCATCAAACCCTAAACCATAAACCCCAAACCCTAAACCCTAAATCCTAAACCCTAAGCCCTAAACACACTTAGTGGCCTTCTCCCACTTTTGTTCTCAGGCCTAGGGTCAGGGTTGTTGCAGGCAAGAAGGGATACAATGGGGATAACTGGGAATACTATGCAGCTTATGGATGCTAGAAATCTACTTACCAAGTCATGATCCCAGATTCTACATGAAGATTTGTATGCCTTGGAATATCATGCAATTCCTGCATTCCTGCACCCAAATCCCTGTATGCAGAAAGTGTTTCGCCTTGAGAGGAGTTGAGTGACGTATGCACTCTGAAGCAACGGCTTGGAGAGATGTGCCTTTGTCGTGCTTGTTAGGAAGGATGCTGATACAGAGAGAAAGGGGTATATGGGGCTGTATAGGGTTATATAGACCTTTATAGGGATATATACAGGAATGTATAGGAATATATAGGGTTTAGGGGTGATCACAAAGGATATTGGTAGTAATGCTACTGAACTTGGCCGAGATGGCCTCGCTTTTAGCACTCCTTTTTTGGGTTTGATCTATGTGTTGCTAAATCCTAAATCCTAAACCCCAATTCTAAACCCTAAATCCTAGGTGGGTCTGATTTGGTGGCAGGAAATCTCAGGGAAAGTGGTGCAGATTTGGGCTTTGGGGCTTGGATCTGTTTTTGCAATTTTGGGGTTTAGGGTTTAGGGTTTAGGGAGGGGTACCCCAAGACATAGAATCACTATCCTCTGAAGACCGTGAGCTTCTTCTTGGATCCCAAATCCCGACGCTTCGACCTGTAAAGCATACAGAATCCGAGGCTTTGACTGAGTTTAGGGTCTAGGGCGGAGGGCTTAGGGTGTAGGGTGGCCCTAAACCTTGAACCGTAAACCTTAAACCCTAAACCCTACACCCTTGACCCTTAAGCCTTAACTCTGGACGTCGACGCCCCTGAACCACTAAACCGCTACTTCACGACAGTTTCGGGTTGGTTGTAAGATGGGGATCAATACTAGGGTTATACTGGGGTTATATGGGGTTATATGGGGATAATGGAAAATAAAGTGGAAACTGTGGACCCCTGTTTAGTCCCAGTTGCCAATTCAGACCCACATTTAGTCCCGGTCGCCATTTCATCCTGCACTGTCTTTTCCAGCTGATTCTTCCAAATGCTGAGCTCTAAACCCTAAACCCTAAAACCTTAGACCACAGACCCTAAACCGAGGTGTGGGCAGAGTTACCTGCGTCTGCGGCTCATACGCGACGGTTCAAGCTTGGATGACGAGGTGTGAGAGCTTGAGATCATGGGATAGGTTGCTGTTCAGCTAAACCCTAAACCCTAAACCCTAAATGAAATTACCGCAATCTGTTCTTCTTGACGCGGTTATAGGGGTTATAGCATCAGGCTAAAGTCAACATTTAAGTGAACCATCTCCTTTGCTATGTAACTGCTACATAAACATATTGTGGCAACTTGGTTTTTTTAATTTTGAACTGCAGCCCCGTATGTGTTTAGTCTTTTCTTTGGATGACTTCTTGGGGGTTGGCAGGGAATGAGGGAATATAATCCCTATATAATCCCCATCCAGTATATCCCCTTCTTCCCTGCCAACCTTAAGTAGGTTCGTCTTCTTTTTGGGTGAGGGTGTGACGTAGCTAGAAATACTAAACTCTCATCCCTAAACCCTAAACCCTTCAACAACTCAGTCCCTGGGCTTCGGTTTGGGATGCCTGTTTTGTCCCGAAACTACGGTTTAGGGTTTAGGGATGAGAGTTTAGGGTTTAGGTTCGATTTTGAAATTATCAGGAGCCTAGGACCTGCATCCAAGATGCTACGCATCAATATGAGCTATAGTCCAAACTCCTTATAGGGAATTCATATAGAGGATTTTATTTTGGACTATATAGGGGAGTATGACGGGGGATATTAGGAGTTTCGACAATGGCTCATATACAGAACTAGGTTGAGTTGCTATATGCGCTATAGTTTAATCTCCTTCAGATTTTCGACTATGGCTCAGATGTTTCTATACCGGCCCTACAAAGGCCATGCTTGTCATACTGGGGCTTCAGGGGGGGGGCCGAGGCGGGACTATGCATAGCACATAGTACATTACGGCTAAACCATCCCCTAAACCCTAAACCCTAAACCCCTAAACCGCCCATGCCCAATCACTGAGGCCTGAATTCTCCCATATGTCGGCTCTAGAGTCCTGAGCAAATACACTACAACAACCCTCGCCCCTACATAACCCTAAAGTGGCAAGAGCTCTGGACAAAAGGGGGTTCCCCTACATCAGCGGTACGTTTTTGGTGCCAACATAGCGTGGCTTGCATTATGTTGGGGTCTGGATTGGGTTGCCCCATATACATAAATATATAGAAATATATATATATATATATATGGTAGTTTCCCAAAATAGGGGGACCCCAATATAGACCCCAAAATACGATAATCCTTAATATTGGGAGCCCCAATAAGGTACCCCTAATAATAGGAAACCCCCATATATATATTATATATACATAAAATATAGAAATTACCAAATCCACAAAAGTTGGAGCTACCAGGCCCGGCTGGATACGGCAATGGACATATCGTTGTTGGTGCTGCCTTTTGTGAGCCCCACAACTGCCGAGAGGACATCTGCAGGGCAGTGGAGGTTTAGGGTTTTAGGGTTTTAGGGTTTAGGGTTTAGGGTTTAGGGAGGGTAGAATTTTTTAGAAGGCTGCAGAGGTGTTTCAGTTGAGGGTTTCACCTTCAGTCCCGAACCCGAAGCCAGAAACTCAACAGGTCAAACCCTCAAGCCTCTGCAATTATGGTGCAGGATTTGCGCGGGTTTAAGGCCGAGGGTTTAGGGTTGCGAGTTTCGGGGTTCAGGAGGAAGGATGCGGGCTTAGGGGTCCGTGGCTTGGGGTTTAGGGTAAAGTTTTAGGGCTTAGGGCTCAGGAGTTTGGGTTTTTGCTTCAGGGTTTGGGGGTTTAGGAAGTGGGTTTAGGATCTTACAGCCGCAGCCCAAAGGTCCAAACCCTGAACCCTAATAACCCCAAGCCAAAAACTAGAAAACCTAAAGACCCCGGAACCCTATGCAAAGCCAAGTTTCAACAGTGGAGCTCCACGTGTAACCGTTCCTCTGAGCTTCAGAAAGAAGTTTTACAGGGTTGCTGTTAAGGAGCTTAATTTGAGTTACCATATTGGGGAAACATGAATTACTATATACACCCATTATGGTAACTTAATTTAAGTGCCATGACAGCAGTCCAGTTTTAAGGCATCTGTTGAGTTAATAGTTTTGGCAGTTAAGCCGAATGCGAACCACTGAGACATTAAATTTTTGCGGCATTTGTTGAGTAAATAGTTTCGGCAGCTAAGCCGAATGCGAGCCACTGAGATATTAAACCCCCAACCCCCAAATTCCTGAAACCCGAACCCTAAAGCCTGAACCCCCTAAAGTTCTGTGTGCCGTGGAGGTCTACGTACAATGTGACTAACCGCTTTCTTCTAATTAAAGCCCAAACACGCAAGATCTCAAAGCCCAATGTCGAATTAGGGTTTAGCGTAACCCTAAACCCTAAACCCTATACCCTAAATCCTAAACCCTAAACCCTAAACCCTAAACCCTAAACCCTAAACCCTAAACCCTAAATCCTAAACCCTAAGCCCTAAACTGCGAGC
>CAJNIZ010046260.1:76869-104063 GCA_905231905.1 Symbiodinium pilosum | reverse complement strand
ACCCCAAACCCTAAACCCTCTTGTTCCTGTCCAGGGAGCGCTTCTTTGAGGCGGCAGAAAGGGGCGAAGTGCGAGACATGGAGGAACCCTCAGGGCTCTGGCTTCAGGATTTGGGTTCAGGGTTCAGGGATTTGGGTTTAGGGTTTTAGGGTTTAGGGATTTGGGTTTAGGGTTTTAGGGTTTAGGGATTCGGGTTTAGGTTTTGAGGGTTTTAGGGTTTAGGGTTTCAAGGTTTCAGGATACACGAGTATGATTTTATTCGGGGATACCCTGGTATCCAATATACAGAAAAGAATCTTGCTTGGTTCAACCACCAAGAAACACCACTCACATAGGGCTAAACTGTAGGGTTTCGGGTTTCAGGGTTTAGTTTAGGGTTTAGGGTGAGGGGTTGGGGTTTCAGGGTCTAGGCTGGGGTAGAGTTTGGAAGGCCCAATACTGGAATATCCCGTGGAAAACAAAATGGAGCATAAAATCGACATTATGACTTATCGCGGTCTGTAGGGCTGTTCAGGTATGTGTTGGGACATGTCGGATTTTTTGGCATAGGTCGGGATCGATATGTTTTCATGTTGAGTTTAGGATCTGGGTTCGCCAGCCACACGGGCAGGTTTCTAGCAAACCCTTCTCAAAGTTTGGCAGTGACACTGCAAAAGGCAGCGGCCCAAAAGAAGAGAGGTGATGAAGGAGCACACAATGCGGGTTTAAGGTTTATAGTCCCCCTGAAGTAGATAGAATATGGGGAACTATAACCCCATATAATATAGTAGTTTCGATTTTCTTTTCCATTATCCCAGTAGAACCCCAATAGTATACCCCATATTCTATCTACTTAAGGGGGGACTTTAGTCAGGTTTTGGGCTAGAGATGATCCGGGCGATGAGGACAACGATGACATGCACCTGGCAGAATTAGGGTTTAGGGTTTAGGGTTTAGGGTTGAGGGTTTAGGGTTTAGGGTTTGTGGAGTTCATCCGCCTGCTTCTAATCTAGAGGATGGCTTGGATCATCCACTCATAATAGTAAGAAATAACAATAATACTAACCATAAAAAGCAACAGTAATAACATCAATCTGGCTTGGATCATCCATTCAAAATGGTAAAAATAGCAAGAATACTAACAATACTATAGCAAGAGTAGTAACAACAATAAGAATATGCATGCCTACCTGATGGGCTGTCGTGGTCAAGAGCGCTGTGCTCACGGGCATCTCTGTGGACATTACTGCGGAGTCCCCCTTAAGTAGATAGAATATGGGGTATATTATAGGGGTTATATAGGGATAATGGAAAAGAAAATGGAAACTATTCTATTATATGGGGTTATACCCCATATTCCTGCTTAATCTTTTGGAGCCCTGTATCTCCAGACTAAGACGTCCGTTCACGGGGTGGAAGGCAGACCACGACGCAGGATGCGGGTCCATGCACCATGTGGCTTCCGAAAGTCCTAACATTCTTGACTGCCTGCACTGGACCTCTAAACCTGGACGCATGTGAGCTAATTGTAACCACATGTAACCCTAGATGCAGGGGACTATGTATAACCCCACTATCTCGGGTTTAGGATTTGGGAGGGCAGGGGTTTAGGGTTCTCCATGCGGCAGGATTTGCTAGTTATTTTGCGAATCATCGCGGAAGTCTTGGATCGAAATCAGGGGTCTGTATGGCGATGTGACAAGCTACACTCCTGGAAACTAACATGGAAACCCAAAAGGGGCCCTGCAAAGATTACAGGGGACTGTATGGGTTTCCATGTTAGTTTGGCAAGGTGTATGGCTTCTCCCATGTAAGCCCCACATGACCAGGTCATCAGCAAGCGTGCCTTCCCGCGGTGGGCAAAGTTGTGCATATGGGAAGGGGTCAATTGTTCGGAGAAAGGATATGACTCCCTAAACCCTAAACCCTATCTTTGTAGTCATTGTCAGCATGTTCGATGATGCCCGCACAAGTGTATTCAGGAAACATGTAGCCCAAGCATAGGCGTAGGACTGCAATGAGGATTGGCTGCACATTCTGAACCTTATAGTCCCCCTAGACGGGTTAGGGTTTAGGGTTTAGGGTAGATAGAATATGGGGTATATGGGGATCTTATTATAATATACCCAAAACCATATTCTATCTACTTAAAGGGGACCTTAAGCCCAAAGCCTTACCCCCTGAACTCCATCCCCTGAAGCCTAAGTCAAGTCTAAGCTTTGAGCCCTAAACCCGGAACCTTTACATCTTTATCTGCTTTGTCTGTTGTATGTATTTACATATAAGGGTTTAGTGTTTAGGGTAACCATATAGATATCCCTATTTATGTGAAGTTTGATATCTCCATATCCATCTATTCTTCCATATCCTCGTATATCCCTTTCCGACCGTAAGCTCGGATCCTGAATCTACATACCCCGAACCAGGACTTGCTACGCCTGCCATTGGACCCAGCTCTGCGCAATGGGGACACTTACCTGCGCAGTCTGCAAGGTTGTAGAATTGTGGGTTAAACTCACTGGTTCTTAGTGGGGAATAAGGAAATATGATCCCTATATAATCCCTTTATAGTATTGTCCCTTGTTCCCTACTAAGAACCGGTAGGATTACGGGTTCAGGGTCACCTGCCCAGGCCCGAAACCAGAAACCGTGAACGGGGATTGGAAGGTTATTTAGGGATATTTTTGCAAAGTAGGGCTAATGAAGCCCAATTAGCTAGGAAACGAAGTGGATAGTATAAAGCCGTGAACCATTAGGCCTAAACTCCAAGTTAGCTTCAGAGCTTGTCTGATGAGCGTGCCGCATTTTTTGGGCTTACTGGTGGGGGATTGGGTTGTTACGTGTTAGAGTTGTCAGCTAGGGTCTGGCTATATTGTGTCAGGATGTCAGTGTTTAGAGTATGCGCTATAGGGTAGAGGGTGCGAGGGTTAGGGTTTGGTTTGTAGGGTTTAGGTCTCGGGGTGTTATTATAGGGTTTAGAGTGGAAGGGTGTTAGCATCTAGGATATGAGGGTGTGAGGGGGGACAAAGTGGAACGTGAGGCGTTAGGATGTACGGGCACCAATGTGTTGGCTTCAGAGTAGGTGTTTGGATGTAAGGGCTTGGAGTTTACAGCATAAGGTGTCAGGGTTTCAAGGTTTGGGTTTCAGGTTACGGTCGTTCAGGCTTCAAGGTATAGTGGGTGGGGTACGAAGGTTCGCATTTCCGGGTTAAGCGGGCGTGATCACCAGGGGCTGCAGTTTTTGGCTTAGGATCCTAAACTCAGATTTAGGGCTTAGGGCACCCTAACCCTCGTTGAAAAGTCCAAGAACGGGTTAAGGTGCACAATAACTAAGGGCTAATGACCATCCGAACAGAGCGCCCCTACGCGTTCAGAGTTGTATATATAGTAAGACAAGGTATATGTAGTAGAGATGTGTAGGTTAGTTTTCTCACAGGTATATCAGGAAGCCTTGAGTTTGAGAAATATCTATGTAGAACCCCCCGCCTAGAATGATTTGTCCCAATCTATATATTATATACATATATATATATAGGTCCGAAATATATACATACAGATATATAGAGAATGGATAACTGTATATTGGGGGCTAGTTTTTATGATTAGTGGGGTGAAGGGTTTAACCCTAAACTCTGTGAACCCTAAACCCTAATTAGGGGAGATGTTCAGTGTAGAGGTTTGGTTTACATGTGAGCTTTGAAGGGTAAGTTTGGGATCTTCAGGCCTTTGATCGCGTGTCTCATCTACCCCCACTTTATTACCCCCCCGAGGTTCGCCCTTAGATAGACTTGCTTATAGGGGGTTTGTAGGGAAACCCATGAATGCCTTATGAGAATAAGTGGATTTTGGGAACCCTAACCTCCAAAATTAGGACCCTATGACTATCATGTGATGGTTACAAGGTCCTAGTCTTGGGGTTGGGGTTACCGGAATCGCCTTATCATATGCGAACAGGATCAACAGCATAAAAACTTGCTTGTCATGAGTACGCCTCTTGCACGCTCCGTAGTCGAGAGCTCGTAGCTTCGAAGTTTAGGGTTTAGGGTTTCGGGTTTAGGGTTAAAATTGTGTAGCAAAGCTCTTCATCTCGGTCGATGCCGAGATTGCTGGTAAAAAGCCATGTAGTGTATTGTCTTGATGGGTCTCAGCCCAAAAATACCCCTTATTTGCCGGCCACCAAACGTGGTAAGCAATCTAAACTGTCGGACATATTGTTTGCTGGACAGGACCACAAAAACCTTAACAGCCATAACCTTTGACCCCAAGCCACAAACTTAAGACTTAGACCTGAATCCCAACGTAGACCATAAAACCTTGCACGTACACCTTAAACTTAATTTAAGTTACTATATTGGGGAAACCATATTGATATATATATATACACACACACCCATTCTGGGAACTTAATTTAAATTCCTTAACGGCAACCCAGGTAAACCTTAAACTCAAAACCTTGCTCACAAGCAAAGTCCAGAGACACCCAGGCTGAGAAAACGCCGCTTCATCTGGCTGCCAGTCAGGGTCATGCGGACGTCGTCCAGCTGCTGCTGGACCCAGAGCCCTTGAAACACCCTAAACCCTAAACCCTGGGTTCGCGGAATATCCAGGGATTGGGATGCCCTTGAAGGGGGTTATAGGGACATATAGCAACACGTGGGCGTTTGGGTTTTTGGGGTTTCAGGGTTTATGGCAGAGTTTTGGGGGGCTTACGTGTTTAGGGGATATGTGGGTTTGTTGTGTAGAGGTTTACGGGATGTGGGTTTAGGGTTTGCAACGTTGTGGGATGAAGTTGTGTGTTGATAGCTTCGACAGAGGTTCGGCAGGCGTTTTGAGCAAGAGGTTTGTCCTCATGGAGTTTCGCGGGCTTATGTGCTGGGTCATTGTGTGACTTCTATTTTCAGAAATTCAAACTCAACACGCAAGCTAGAATGATAACTGTGGTACTATTTCGACAGGGAACTCGTGCAAGCTTTCGCAGGGGGTCTCATTTTGCATTCGCGAGGGTGCGCATCTTCCGAAGTCGATAAAGCTTACTGGGGACTTTACACGTTTTTACGTTGGAGGTTTTTCGATAGTAGGTATAGTCCCCCTCAAGTAGATAGAATATGGCTTTGGGTATATCAAAAGATGGGATCCAAAGATACCCCATATTCTATCTACTTTAGGAGGACTATGTTCTTACAAATCCTTTTGCTAGAGTGACTTGTTGACACAGCTCAGGGTTTCGCGGGCAAACGAAGCTCGAGTGATTTGTCGCAGTAGTGGCGCTTCACTCATGAAAGGTATGCATAAATGTCAGTGCACCATAGTGCACGAGCATCAGAGAATCATGAGTTCTTCCGGAGCAACATTCATTTCGGTGGTAGGCGACTGTTGTTTTGCATTTGTGGGTCCGGGAACTGTAAAAGGAGGGTAGGGGCCTTGCAAAAGCAGATTGGGCGTGGGGGTGTCTTGGATTCTTAGATGCGGCTGCCTGTCATATCGGTGATGCTCATATGGTGAGCATGTCTAGTAGCCGAATTATTTCGCGTTCCCTAAACTCTGGCCCCTAAACCGGTCCCTGAAATCTGAAATCCCATCAGAAAAGTTGTGGTGCATCGGAAGTCTGTTGCACTTTCTAACGCAACTTGAGTCTCCTACAACCCTGAATCCACGATCCCGATCGCGCCTCCCAGACCCAAAGCTTTGAGCAAAATGTATCCCCAATATAACCCCAATATAGACCCCATATCCCTGAATATATACTACAGTAGTTTCCATTCTCTTTTCCATTATCCCAATATAACCCCAATGTAATCCCAATATAACCCCAATATAATCCCTATATAACCCCAATATAATCCCTATATAACCCCATATTATAGTAGTTTCCATTTTCTTTTCCATTATCCCAATAAAGTTGTGCCCCCCCGAGCCGAGCATCCCTGCAGGAAGCAGGGGCAAGTCGGCACGTTGTTGACGGCGGCGGCCGGACGCAACTCCGCTTGTTGAGGGTGTTTAATTCAGTTCACGTGGATTTGAACCGTTCAAGGTTTGGGATTTCAGGTTCAATTCAAGGTGTAAGATCTATGCTGCCATGTTTTTGCAAAAGGGCCTATGTAGGTTCCTTTGTTAATTCGGGGCAGGGAACACCCTACACGTTGATCAATTCGTTGTTTTATTTCTCTACACAATCTGCAGCAAACGTATTTGTCTCTGGCATTGTTGTTAGATTGTTGCAACTATCGGCACTCCCTATTGCATGACCGACAACACATACCATTGATCAAGGCCATTAAGGTTGTGTGGGCATAGAGTCTTCAATTATCTGGGTTGCTGTTAAGCAAGCTGAATCAATTGCTATACTCCGGAAACCCATTAACAAACAAAAACCCTCGACATGGTAACTTAACTTACGTTCCTTAATACCAACCCAGCTATAGCATTTCGAGACACAGCACGCCTTAAGCTTGGCTTTAGCTTGCGCAGCCTCGGCACTCGCTTGATTCATTGATGCAATGGTACTCGGAGCTTCCTGGCTTTCTCCGGCAGCTTTCGCTTTTTGGGAGACTTGGTTGCTATTGCTTGACCCCTGAAGCCTGAATCCTAACTCCCAACCCCTAACCGGCAACGAGTTGCTCGAAATCGAGCCATGATCGTGGATTGAGGCCTAGAACCCCAATGCAGAGACTCAAAGAGTTGTCGCGTATCTGGAGGCACAAGTCACCAGGGGTTGATTCCTGAATCGGAGCCGTAGTCAGCGCAGTGTTTCCTGGAGATGCTCTAAAGTCAACAGGTTGAGGCCTGAACCAAGCACTGCCAAACCCTGAAGCCTCGAGCATTATGTAAAACCTAAACCTACATCCGGCCCCAAAGCAGTTTGGCATTTAAGGTTTTAGAGGCTGAGAGTTTCAGGGGTTTGGGGTGTAGAGTTGGGGGTTCAGTTCAAAGATTAGGCCCCTCTATACCCAAAGCATTCGATAGAACCCCTAGTGAGAAACGCTTTGTTAGGTGGGGCAACCTGAAATTAGTAAGCTCCTCGCAGAAGAGGAAGTAATGAAAAATAGTCCAGTTCCGTGGAATAAGTACGCAGTAATGACCTCAAAAGCAAAAGCCTCAGCCTCCTTGGATTTCAGATTACACCCTCAACGAACTTGAACTTCACCCACAAATGCATCCGTACTTTTTCAGTAGTCTGTGGCCATTAATCTGGCCAAAACAGTTTCTCAAAATCTTTATTAATCAGGGGCCCAGATACCTTAAAACCCGGGACCCTAAACCGGGTATTGGGCAATGCAGGGCTTCAACAAAGCAATTTCTTGTATAGTCGTAATCTGAGGGACCCGGGTTAGGGGTTTAGGGTTTAGAGAAGATCATTTTGGGACCCTAAACCCTCTGCAAACGAGAAGCTTCCAGATTGACTTGTGGGCGGTATCGGAAGAAGCTTGTAGCGGGAAAAAAACCGTTTGCTAGTTTAGGATCCCTAAGCCCCATCCTTCAACCCTTAACCCTGGCTCCAAAAACTTCCTGAGTCCACAGAAGAGTTTTGAGCGCCTTGGTTTCTACAATAAAGTCTTGGTCTCTACTGTGGTAGGAAGAGAGAAGTCCCAATTCCGAAGCCATAGGATGCCTTAGGATAGTGCCACGTCGAGCAGCTCCAACATGGAGTCAATGGACGGGGTCACTGACTCGCTGGATGACCATCTGAAGGACCAGATCAAGCAAGAGATAGTGATGGAGGCCGCATGGTAGTTTCTCAAAATGTGGGGACCCCAATATGGACCCCTCAATACTGTGATCCTATTTAGAGGGACCCCCCAAGAAAGTGCTCCTAATTTCCGGAAACCCCATTTAGGGTTCAGGGTCAAGAGCTTGGGAGTCAAGATTTGGTTTAGGATTCCGAGTTGAGGCTTTAGAGTGCAAGGCGTAGGGGCAATGACCGAAGCTCTGAGACCCAAAGTCTTATTGGGGGTTAGGGTTTAGGGTTTAGGGTTTAGGGGGTTAGTAGGGAATATGGGCGTTATATATTTCATAGGGTTTATATGAGGATTATATTCCCTTATTTCCTACTAAGAACCAGTAAGAAGTTCTAGCCCCCTTTTCCCCGAGAGCCTAAATGCTTAACGCATTAAAAAACACTGAGTACCCTTAGCCCTAAACCGTGTGGCTTCCACTGTCCCACCCGGCCTCGCAACTTGAGAGCCAAGACCCTAAACCCTTAACCCTAGACCCTAAACCCCAAACCCTAGACCTTGGCCCACATCTTCCAGGTTGTCGTTCAGGAGCTTAAACTACGATATCATAAAATTGGCTGTCTGAACCGTTATGTACTTGAAGGGTCAGGGGGACCTAGCAAGTATACTAATAGCAAGAATAATAGTATCATTACTGTTATTTTTGTACGAATAGTAGCAAAAGAATAATAGGATTAATGCTATAACTGAGAACCCTTACAGGCCATAGAGTCACCAGCTATCCCAGACATTTTCTCGCACCTAACCCTTGAATTTGACGCTCAATATTTATTAGAGGGAGTGGACTGAACCATTGGAACTAACACATGTTTTAGGGCTTAGGGTGCTTGAGGGGAGTTGGGGAGCGGACAAAGGCAGTGTTATAGGGGATTCTGTAGGGAACTCCTATACGGAACATCTTTCCGCCCCTCCACTCGCCCTTAAGCATCCGTGAGACGAGGGTCGTCACGGTTCGGGCGTGGTAGCGTCTCTGTGGGCTTGACGCTGAACCGTAAATTATCAGGTCTGTACTACCCTCTAATCTATGTGAGCTACGGACTAAAGTTAGTTTAGGGCGGACCTTTAAGGAAATATAGTAGAACTGTAGTCCAGGGGTCATGTAGGCATATTATACAGTGTTTCCAAACTTGTTTCGCAATTTGAGAATTGCAAGTGGCTACACTAATGGCTGGCGATAATCTGAGCTTGTCCTTACCATGCCCCAAACTGGCATGGCAACTGTCGGGTCTCGTTTACGAGCATTGTGTTTATTGGTCGAGCAGCTCAATACAACATGATTCAACTCGACACCCCTGATGCTGATGGAATCCGCATACCAATCCAAAATCCTAAATCCGAACCGCTGACTTCATGACCGCGCTGAACCTGGTTCATTTGCTGCCATGTCTTTCCCATAAAAGAGGGGGGCATCTGCGTGGATTGGGTGCGACACTAAGCCCAACGCACAACACCATCATTCATGGTTGTTCGAACTATTGTGTGGGGCAGTCTTCTCCTCTTGTCTTCTTATCACAAGGACTGCTAATGCGACCATCCATCATTATTTTAGACAAAATTCCTGCTCTGCTTGACATATATAATATATATATATATAACTGCAAGTGCCCCCCAGCCGTGGAGTGAGATTTTGGCAAAGGATTGCAGTGAAGCGCTAGGTCCTCCAAGCCTGGAAGAGCTGCAATTTATCAATTGCCTTAACCAATCAATTGCTAGGTATGACCCTCTCTGAGCTGAAGGTAAATCGGACTATCGGTAAACCCTAATTACTGCAAGAAGCGTAGCCCAGACCCCCTAAACCCTAAATCCTCAACCCGAAGCCCTAAACCCAAGGCCAAACCTGTGTTTGTCAGCAGGCTGAAGGGCTCTGTGTGAAGCAAGCAGACTGCGACTGGGCTTGTGGCCGCCTGCTGCAAAGTTTTGTTTTTCCTTTAGCCTTTGGGGTTACTGTCTTAGGCTTAGGACTTATTTACAAAAGACTCCATATTCGGGATGTGTCCTGAGTCTGGCATTTGATATCCGGAGAATCTGTGGCAACATTTTTAATGTGTGGATGCGAGTCCAGCTTAGGCCATCACAAACCCAAGCGGCAGCGGTTACGCTTGATCCACATGGGAGCTGGTGTAGGGAATTCCGGCGAGTCACAGATGCCAGCGGTCGTACCACCCCACCTAGACAGCTCTGAGGCACATGGAGGCAAGCAGGCCCGCTTCAGCAGCATCGCTGCAGAGGCCCAGCGGGACCACGCCCAGGCGCAAGAGGCTCAGGTGGGCCAGGCAGGTTACAGGCCATCCCGCAGCCTGGATCGCCAGAGCGGTGTGCAAGGCATCTGCTGGCATCGGTCCCAATTCTGCTGGCAGCTGCAAGTGCAGCAGCTCAGGAAGCGACACAACATCCACTTCCCCATCGGCAAGTTCCTGCAGCAGGGCCTTGGCGAGGAGGAGGCCGTGGCGGCCGCGCTGTGCGAAGCCAAGGCCCACCGGGAGGAGCTAGTACACAAAGGAATCCTCAAAGCACCGAAGGCCAAGCACGGCAAGCACTCCATGGTGAGGGGCGTGTCGTTTGACAAATGTAATCAGAAGTGGCGGGTGGGGTTAAGTCATCCCATTACCCAGAAGAGGGTTCTGCGCGGTCGCTTCGCAGCACAGGAGGAGGCTGAGGCCACAGCGCGAGAGCTGGCCAAGGAACTCGGCATCAAGGAAGTTGAAGGCCACGTGGTGCGGGTCAAGAAGCTCTGTGAGCTGAAGCACTTTGAGCCGCTCGGGCCGGAGGTGGGAGTCAAGTGGAGTCTCTTGGAGCAGTGCTGGCGTGGCCGATGCAGGGTCAATGGCAAACAGAAACACAAGAGATTCCGTCCCAAGGATCTCTCAGAGAAGGAGGTGGGGAATGCTTGGAAGCAGGCAGTGGCATGGAGGAAGCAGCAAGAAAAGGAGAGGGATCAGGCCAAAGAAAGCCCGGGGCACTGATTTTACGATGTAGGCTTCACAACAAGATCCTGCAAGAAAGTGAGCCAAATCATAGGCATTGTTTCCTTTCACTCATCAGCGAAGGATGACAAAAAGAGGCGGCAAGTCTGGGGAGCACAAGCTCTCAACAAATGGATCGCATTACAAGATCATGCCCCAAGCCCCTAAATCCTTTAGACCCCTAACACCCTAAACGGAATCGGAAGGGTTTAGAAGGTTAAGGGCTTCGGGTATGCAGAAGATTTTGTTTGTATGTTTATTGCTCGGTGCGCTCAACAGTAATTCGTCTTTCAATATTCATCCCAGGCCTGACGCCCCAATCTTTTCCATCAAGAGCCCCAACTCTAAACCCTGCCCAGGTCTTCCAATGTAGTCATTTTTTGGGTTTGGTATGGTTTTTTGGTTAGGAATCTTATTAGGACTATTCAAAAGGTACTGCATTGGAGGGTCTAGGTAAACCCTAAACCTTAAACTTCAGAGTTTAAAGCTTGCAACATGAAACCTTGAGACCCTAAACCTGAATTCCCAGGCCTGCGCACATGGCCTCCGGGTCTCGCATCCTGCACCTGCTTTCGGAGCCCCAAGGTGTTTCGGCAAATGGATTAGGAGTTAGGGTTCTCGGTTGTGCGGTTAAGGGTCGTAGGGTTTCCAAGAGGATACCTTTTCAAACTTGAGTGCCCCATTTGTTTTTTTCTGGAGTACTTATGCTATTCTTGGCAACTTTGGCGTATCGCCATTTCTGAGTAAACAAAGGCTTTCCCGACATAATTCTCAAGCGATCCCCGGAACAATCACCTGTCGTAACCCATGGTTTCTTTGTCTACCCGAAGCTCTATGCCTTTACATCCTGAACATGACTCCAAATGGGCTTAAACCCTAAACCTCGCACCCTCTATCCCAAACCCAAACTAAGCCTTAAAACTCCCAACCCTAAGCCGGAAACGATCCCCGCAGATGTCAGGTGCGTCCGATGACCACCGGAGCTTAGGAGACCGAAAGGGCGGATGGTCGAAGTTTTCAAAGGCAACTTGCCATTTAGAATATTGGGTGTAGGGATGTGTACGGGTATTCTCGGGTATCAAGTATATAAGCGGTTATAGCGTTTAGGATTTAGGGTTCAGCCTTTAGGGTTAGTGGAGAATCTAAATGAAAAGCACCTGGACATTGATGTGTCGTATATGTGCTTATGGGCCGTATGGGGGATTTAGGGCGTAAGGTTTCGGGATGTTTTTTTGGGTTTAGGGGCTTCGGGTTTAGGTTTTGGGGCTAGAATAGTTTTCAAAATTTTGTCGCCTCTTATCACACGCTGCGTGCCCCTTATTGTTGAATGTTCCATGTATTAGCCGACAAATAATGGGTTGCACGTTCAAAGCTAGTGTGTGTGTGTGTGTTGGATAATGCTAGGGTCCAGGGGTCTCAGATTTTTTGGGTCCTTAAACCAGGAACTCTCGTTATTAGAATATCAGTTATGAGGATTGTTAATGTTGTGACCATTTCTAGGATTACTGCTGTTATTCATAGCGCTACCATCGATTCTACACTTATGATGGCGACTGTTCTAATGACATAGCATGATGAAGGCAACTGTTATGAACTTTATCTTACTTGGAAGACTAACGGAACAAGAGTCTATTCTTTCATTCCCTGCAAAACACCTCAGACCCTAGACCTTGAAGCATTAGCTTATCGCTGCTGTTGTTAGCACCTGGTTCCCAGCCCTCAACTTCCCTGTATCACTGAGCAAGTTTTAGAGGGTAAGATCTCAAGTCCTAAAGCCTTAGACCCATGTCCTGGACATCTACCCCAAACCCTCACATTCTAAACGCGCCAAACCCCTGACACCTAAACCCTAGACCAATGCTTTGTTTGCTTGAGTAGGAAACTCCAAGAAACGTACCCCTGGTTTTGGGAGACCCACAAACCGTAAACCCTGAACCTTAAACCCCAAACCCTATACCTTAAACTCAAAACCCCAAACCCTATAAACTCAAAGGGAAGTCTTGAAGGCCAGGCCAGCGGATGAGACGCCTCCGGTGCGTCGCCCTTCGAAGAAGATCCGTTTGTTCAGCGGCTGATGTGGAAGCCTGACGGGGCTTTCTAGGGTTTGGGGTTTAAGTTTTGAAGGTTCATGGACACCTTAAACCTAAACATCTAAACCCCAAGTTCCAAACCGAGCCGGGGACGCGGTAAAGACACAGTGATATTATTATTATATTTAAACAGTAAATTGCCATGAAGCATGGGTCGTTTTGGGGATTCTCAAACGGGTTGGATGGGGGTTTACGGCTAGGGTGAGGGATTTGGTAAGGAAGCGCCCAAGTTATAGCCAGCAATTCGGCTACAGTCCCTGATTATTTCTAGGCATTCTTCTACAGTCCCTTCAAGTTTCTGCTAGACCCTACCTAGGTATGATTCATGCGTAGGGGATCTTATGGGAGTAGAATGGAACAGGGTTTGGAGTACAGATGAGTACAGGGTAGCGGAAGTGACAGTCATGCCAACTGTACTTGCAGGGGTTTCCCAAAATCAGGGGTTTATATTGGGGTCCCCCTTATTTAGGGAAACTACAGTTGTAGGTCAAGTTATACAGCTGACCGTGGTAATGGTGAAAAACAGCTACTGCCAAAGCTTTAGCAAACACAGCAATCAAACTCTACTTGTGCTATGAGATGATTACATAACGCTGCAACCCCAATATAGGCCTTACAAAGCCCCTATGCAGACAGAGCAAAGTATACCATACCAGAGCCTGTCTAGAAGTTCCTAAGCCCAACCTCCCGTAGAGGTTTGACAAAGGATTTAGCCCTCTTAGATCTTGAAGTCCTATAGCCTAAGCCTAAGCCCTTAAAACGTGTCCGAAGCCACAGAGCCTGAACCTCAAACCCTCAAACATGAACCAGACGGCTTTTAGTGACTACCATGAAGCTACAAATTTCCCAGGGCATATAAACGGAGGGCTCAGTCTGTGCCCTGAAACCTAAGGTTTAGAGTTTAGGCGGCTCAGGCTTTGCAAGGCTTGATGCTGATTGCCGGCACCTGTCATGTGTATAGCACAAAAGATGTGTTCCGCTATCAAGACTTCCTGAGGTTCGGGCTTAAGATTTACTTGCTGGTTCTTAGTAGGGAATACAGGAATATAATCCCTATAGAAGTCCTATATACTATATTCCCATATTCCCTACTAACCCAAAACCCTACATCCCAACCAGTAGTTTCGCTTTTCTTTACCATTCTCTCTTTTTATACCTTCCAAGTGTAAGGTCCAAGTGTTCTCATGGGGCCTGCCCCGCACCGTACAGCGTCAACCCTAGGACTAGACCTGAAATTATGGTCTTCTCCCCTTTCAAGGGATATAGGGTTTAGGGTTTAGGGGATATATAGTCCCCCCCCTTGAAGTAGATAGAACATGGGGTACATGGACATCTTATTATCTTATAGGGCAAAGTCATATTCTATCTACTTGAGGAGGACGAAGTACCCAGATTTCTCACATGTGTCACGCAGTCCGAGATCTTCAGTATAAAGTTAAAGCTTAGCACATCATAACAGCAGCGTCATACTCTTCTTGCTGCCTGTGTTCCTGATTTTTCCTGCCTCATGATTTCAACTGCCTCATATTCCTGTGCCTGGCAACTACTGCTTGCCAAACTCCAACATCAGGCAAAAGTCACTTCATTTTCTCAACCTCTGAGAGTCTCTCTGGGAACGTTTTCAACTGTAATTTACCCCGCGAGGAGTCTTGCAGTGGATCTGTATGTCTGAGTTGACTCTGCCTCTCCGTGTACAGTCGGTGCAGGCGTAAAATTACCGGCGTCGAAATTTGCATTCCCTGAGTACCACCAAAAATCTATACCCTGCTTCTCCTGGTAGTGGGGCCTTCAGAATCGCACCTTCCCTTCTGAAAACGGTAATGCGGCTTGAACTCAGCTTGTAGAGACACTTCCGCGAGGTTTGGATAAGGTACCTGCTTGACACAATTCCTACGAGCTGAGCCAGACCTTAAGCCAAAAGCTCTAAAACCCTAAACCCTAAACCCTAAATAGTAGTTTCCTTTTTATTTTCCATTAACCCCAAATAACCCCAAATATAACCCTAATATTACCCCAAAGGGTAGCAGGTGTAGCGAATAATTTTGTGGCACTGTCTATGGCTGAATATTTGGTACGGTAGAAGTACACCGCACAATAACTTGCAGTGCTAAGCTTACGTGTTTAGGGTTTAGGGACGGCCACAGGATCTCCACAACGGCCCATGCAACAGATTTTTGGGAGTATGTAAAAATGCCATTGGTTGGTAAGCTTACGCGAATCCTACACATGAAATCCTAAGCCCTTACCCTGGACTCTTAAACAAGGCTCGATGGCTCAGCTGGCTGCTAGGGAATCATGCCCAAGCATTTTCCACATGTAGCTGTGCATCGACTCTATTCGCGTTTTATTTCTTCTGGAAAACGTGTAAGCCAGAACATTCCAACATCAGTTTTCCTTTACTTTTTTTGAATTTAGGAAGAGGGAAAGATGGCATAACCCTCGCACTTCCATTTTCCAAACCCTAAACCCTAAACTTTCAAGTCTAGAAGCCTAGACCCTACTATACCTGACACCCTAGACCTAAAACCCTCAACCCTAAACCCTTTAACCCTGACCACAAGCCTTAGGTCAAGCCTGCGCCCGCGCATCCTTCAACCATTCAACCTAAATCCCTAAGCTCGAAGCCTTCAAGCGTGTCGTTGCTTAACAGGGGTTGAGGGGGTAGGGTTCAGGGTTTAGGGTTTAGGGTTTAGGGGTTACAGATTTCCCGTCTCATTTGCTTTGGCAGAGCAATCCTGAAAAGGTATGGGTTTAGTGTTTGGAAGATTGCTTGAGGCTCTGCGAAGGTTCCTAAGCACCCTAACTTCATATGAGCTGTAGTCTAAACTCCTTAAAGGGGGGTTATATAGGGGATTATATAGGGGACTACTATAGGGCTTATTAAGGGGGATACTAGGAGTTTAGACTATAGCTCATATGTCTGGAATACTAAACGTTAAACCCTGAATAGCAGCTTCCATTTTCTTTTCCAGTATCCCTGCAGAACGCCATAGAAGCTTTGTGAACATTTTTTTGAACCCTAACCCCCAAAGCCTGGGTCCCGAGCCTCAAGCCGGAAGTTTGCTCCTTTGACCTTAGTCCCCATGCCCTAGACTCTACTATAGGGACCTAAATAATTACCAATATTATGGTTCCATTTCCTTGTATAATTCTAGTATATGGTACCTCAATGGACCTCAACAAATGATATGGTAATTGTTTAGGATTATTTAGGCCCACAAACCCTAAACCCTAAACCCTTCCACATATTAATCCCTGAACGCGAGAAACTTCAACCATCGTTTCGGTATCCATCTGTCTGATCCCTCGGGGAACGGCAAGACTCTCGAAGTCCCCATATGAGCTGTAGTCTAAACTCCTTAAAGGAGGGTTAGTTTAGGGATTGGGCTTTAAGGTTTAGGGTTTAGGTTTTAGGGTTTAGGGGGGGAATATATAGGGGATTCTATAGGGGACTACTATAGGGGATATTAAGATATATTAAGGGGGATACTAGGAGTTTAGACTATAGCTCATATCCTCTTCTCCTTACATACCCTTCTATCTGCATTATATAACCCTCACATGTCTCCCTACATCTTGAAGTATCCCTGGATATCTCGGTATAAATCCCCATATCGCCCTAACCTTAAAACCGTAACCTTCAATTCGAAACCCAAGCTCCGAACCCTAAACCCTAAACCCTACCTGCGTTTACAAGTCCTGAAATGCCTGAGAGATTCGAGTAAAGACTAGTCAGTATGTACGTAATGGGAATTTTAACCAAGACCATATTACCAAACCTTGGTAGAGACATCCTACGTTGCACGCCATAGAGATGGGCCATATTGAAGTTATTCATTATTACCTTTTAAACATTAAACCCTATCTGACCCCTGTACATCTTGTACAGAACTCCAAGGAACCCTACCCTGCACCCTGAACTCCGAATCATACTAAATACTTAGCATCCTTTAAATTGGGAATTGGGTATGATGGGAAGTGTACCCACCGCATTTACATACTAAGGATCCTTCTGGAGGACCCCCCCTTCTTGCCCTAAACCTTGGACCCTGAACCCTCAGCCCCTCAACCTTAAACCCAGGCCAACGGCTTTGTTGCGGAGCCAACACGGATTCCTTGAACTGGTTGGAGAAATTTTTCCATTTTCTATCTTATTGTTCGAAAATTGGGATTTAGGTTAGCGATTTAGGGGTGTTGGCTTAGGGTTTGGGGGTCGGGGCTTTCAGGGTTTATCGAATAGGGTTTTGATAAAATGCCTAGTTACCCAAAATATTCTCAACCCTAAGCCTTCAAGCCTAAACCCTTTAAAAACCCAATGGCCCAGCTTGCTTGGTTAAGATTTATTTTATTTCGTCTTGGGTTTAGTTACAGTTCGAGGGTCAGCTTTTAGGGTTTATGGGATTTAGGGTTGTGGGCTGGAGTTTTAAAGTCATGGGGGCAGATACCTGACCAGGATTCTCTAAGGAGTTCACACGGCTCATCGGGTTTGCGTACAATATAGGTAAGGTCATGAGCTACTTAGTGACAGGGCGTCAAAAGCCATGACTATGCGACTGTGGGGCTTTCCAGGAACACTTAAACCAATCGAGACCAAGACTGATCTTCTTCAATGCGAGAAGTGAAAACCCGAAGCCCAAACAAGTACATCCTCAACAGCCTGCAGCCCGTAGCAAGCAACCCCATGTTAAGGGGGTTTAGGGTTTATTGTGTTAAGCGCGCAGGGTCTGAACCCTAAACCCCTTGACCCTAAACCCCTAAACCCTTAAACCCTTAAACCCCTAAACCCTTAAACCCTAAACCCCTAAACCTAAAACCCCAGCAAAAGAGCCTAGGATTGGGAAGCCTTCTGAGTGGCGGGAGGAGTGTGAGCAACTTGTGTTGCACAAAGGTTTAGGGTTTATGGGGTTTAGGGTGGGGTTCCCCACAGCATCGCATACGGCTTAGGATTAGGGGCTTAGGGTTTTAGGACTTCAGGGATCAATTCAGGCTTCTAGGAATTTGGGTTAGTGGTTCTACGGGTTAACTGTAATTAGAGGCCTGAAGAACTACAATTAACAGATTAAGTTTGTAGTGTAATGGGCTCCCCAGTAAGCCGTGTCTCTTTTCTTTGAGGCCTTAAGTTCCTTCTGAAGCCAGGCTATTAAAGAAGAAAGAATCCCGTTTTAGTCTCGTTTTACTTGGCATCCTGGCAACACAAAGCCCGAGACATGGCTAGCAAATGCACCCTAGAATAGCAAGGTGTCCAAATGAGCTGCAGTTTAACTTAATTCCAGGCGGGTATACAGGGGATTAGAAGGGGACTACTATAGGGGTTCTTACGCGGGATACTAGGAGTTTAGAACTCTCTTAATCTACCGCTGTACTACGGGGCGTCACCGCTCCGTGGCGGCTGCCACCATCGCAGCCGAAATTTTGAAATTCTACATAGGAGCCAACAACACCCGCATTAGGCATCTTTGTGATGGCTTCTGGGCGCCTGACACGTGCTCTGGTGAATGCGACGAATGTCGCAAGGCCAGTTTGGCTGTTGTACCGGCTGCGGGCAGGGCTGTAGCTCTCGACGACTCCGTTCCCGAAATGGTGATTGTCGCATCTGACGGATTCCGGTATCTTTATGATAGGGCCACCATCCGCAAGGGGCCGATGATGGATGGAAGAAGGTCATTATCATCAGCCGCCTTCGGCGTTTCTCCGAGCAATTCGGGAGATTAGGCAAGACGTGCTGCACGCCCTTCGGCAATATATGGCACTTGCTTGTGCCTGCATTGATGTTACACGCCTGCAATTGCCGAGCATGGGTTGGAATGAATTGATTTCTCCCTCTTGGAGTCCCACTCGCATGTGTTTTTGCTGCAAAAAGATTGTGCCGGTGGGTGCACAGCCCTGGGCACTTCAGGTCACGTGTAAAGGTGCTGTTTGTCCAGCAAATGACGTTCTTGTACAGTGGCGAAATGACTTTCGCACACAAGCCACACTTCTTGGAAGCATTCTTGAAACTTTGCAGCTCCGTTGCCCTGACTAGTATTAGTTCTATCCGCCTTTACTAGTTATTTAACCATTAACCGACGTGTCGACACCCGATTGACTGTCTCACCTGCCAATGACCCAGACTTTTGACCGATGTACTAGGAGTTTAGACAATGGCTCAAATGTAGAGGGGCCACAGTAGGGGCCTTCAGATTTAGGAGTTTTGGGGTTGGGGGTTTGGGCCCTAAACCCTAAACCCTTGAGTGCGGGGTTCGGGGGGTTTAGTGTGTGAGGCTTGGGATTTGGCGCTCGGCATGGTTTATGGTTTGGGGTTTGGGGTTTCGGGTTTAGGGTTTGGGGGTTTAGGGTTTGGGGTGCGTGGGGTCTTGTGTATAATCATTGATAGGCAGGATTTGGGGCTTTTAGGCGGCCATGCGGGGGGATGTTAGGAAACGTTTTTTTCCCTCAATCCTGGCTCTCTCCTGTTCCAGCATGCTTACTTTCATGGCTATGCCACGGGTGTAGGTTTTGGGTTTTGGATCTAGGTTCCCTGTAAAGTACTTGAGATTGGGAGAGCGGCGTTGAAAACGCAGTCCGTATGTTGAGTTCAGAGTGCTGTAGCCCAGGTAAGCTTCCAAATCCCTCAGATTCACCCATGCTCTCTACATGACATGCCGCATATCAGAGTGATGGGTGGGCCAACCGCATTGGTGGAGAAATGGGGAGCCCGGTAATAATAAGGCCACTAACGTAGGTTAAAACTTGATTTAGAATAAGCCACAATGTGGTGAGAAGCGTTGTCCCGATAACATTTCTCCAGGAAATTATATCTGTGGGTCTTGTTATAACTGTGGTCGGGCAGCGGGATGTTATAAAAGTGGGTCGAGTCCCAAAAGTGAAGTCAACAATACCCCTTTCTTGCAATCCCTGTGACGCATTACTTCATCATTCTCACATGCAGATGTGGACATTTCAGGATCCCCCTCGGAAGGGGCTGTTGGGGCGCAGTATAGGTATTCCCCCTAAGGCTCTCGCACAGTCTTGAACATGCAGACTGGAAACCGTCCATCTGGCTACCCATAAGTAAAACCGTCAGTGTGTGGGTTGATAGAACCAAAGGTAAGCTCTGGGCCACACATGGCGTACGCCACGTTCTTAACATGGACTTTACGGCCCTAATGCGGATGCCTGATGGAGTTCCAACATGTTTCTCATGTAACTTGTCCTTCACTATAGCATGTCTTACTCCAAACCCTAATATAGGGGCCTAAATCATTACAAATATGATGGTTCCATATTCTTTATTATATAATTATATACTTCTCATTCAAATAATTCAGGCCCCAAACCCTAAACCCCTTCCCCCGAAACTGTCAGCCCCGAACCCTAAACCCTAAACCTTTTAGGGTTTAGGTTTTACCTGAGCCCCAAAAGTATGTAGAATAATTTCCTTCTGGACTGCTTCAGGGTTTTGGGGCCATTATTTCACCTACTTTTGGGGCCCCTAAACACCCCAAACCCTAGACCCTGAACTCTAAGGCGCCTCCCTAAACCCTAAACCCTATGGAACCCTAAACCCTAAGCTTCCCCGCCAAGGTACAGCTTTCTAGTCGACGGCGTGGGCGTTGAGGAAGATGGCTCGCATCGGGCTCAAGATTTTGGGTTTTAGGGTTTTAGGGTGTTAGGGTGTTAGGGTTTTGGGGCTTAGGCCTTAGAGTTTTGGGTGTCGGGCCTCAGGGTTTAGGGCCTTTAGGGTTTAGGGTTTTACGGCTTAGGCTTTGGAGTTTTGGGTTTTGGGGCTCAGGGTTTAGGGTGTTAGGGTGTTAGGGTGTTAGGGTTTTAGGGTTTTAGGGCTTAGGCTTTAGAGTTTTGGGTTCTTGGCTCAGGGTTTAGGGTGTTAGGGGGCTTAGGCTTTAGAGTTTTAGGTTTTGGGGCTCAGGGTTTAGGGCCTTTAGGGTGTTAGGGCTTAGGCTTTAGAGTTTTGGGTTCTTGGCTCAGGGTTTAGGGTGTTAGGGGGCTTAGGCTTTAGAGTTTTAGGTTTTGGGGCTCAGGGTTTAGGGCCTTTAGGGTGTTAGGGTTTGGGGCTTAGGGTTTAGGGCCTAGGGCTTAGAGTTGCTCGAGGTTTCCAGCGCAGGGTCCAATGATAGCCTTCTGGGGTTTATCCCCCGTAAACCCTAAACCCTGAAACCCTCAAAATCCTAAGCCCGAAACACCCTAAACCCTAAACACTAAACTGAACCTAATTTTGCCTGTCTTGGGCTGTGGCGAAAGAGCCACGCGTATAGCTCTCAGTAAGGCATTGAGCCAGGCGAATTCGGCAGAAGGCCAGACGAGCCGCGGTATACACCCGGCTTCGATCCACCAGACCTTGCACCACAGCGCCAAAATCCACGACGAGGTCTACCTGCGTGGCAGCTGCAATGCGGCCAACCGCCTCCAGGCAGAGGTGCTCGGGTGGTCCTGAAACATTTTCGCCGCCACAACAAAAAGAGAAAAAAAGGGCGCCTGCTTTCCTGCTTGCTTCTGCATTGAATGTGTGAAAGAGGAGTTTTGAAAGCATCCCTGTCTTGCAGGACCTGGCATGGATGACGTGAACCCCGCGCCGAAGCGCCTTCATCACCTGGAAGTTCATGGAGGCAGGACCGTCCTGTCAGTGTAGCAGTTCATGCACTGAACCAGTTCATGGAGTGACCGCCTGTGCCAGAACTATGTGTCGAGCAGCAAAGTTCATGGAGCCAGGACTGTGTTGTGAATGCAGCAGTTAATGGACTGAAGCTGTCTTTGGTGAGCGCCAGTTCATGGAGTGAACACCTGTGCCAGGACCATGTATGGAACGGCCAGAGGCAGGACAAGTGGCAGAAGTTCATGGACAACATGCACTTGGCTTCAGTGCACGAACTGCCTCTACCATAACCCCAAAAAGCAATAACACGATCGTGAAAAAAACGTGAACTGGTGCATGTCAAAAAACAGTGGAGTGGATGCAGCCCCGGTCCATGGAGTAAAGGTAGGTAGAAGTAACAAATAGTTCTTAGTCCCATGAACCTCCACGGAAGGCTGGCCCCAAAACCCCTACAAATACTGGCTTGCTTTTGAGGAACTTACTTGAGGGCTTAGGGTTTAGAGTTCACTATATTGGGGAAGCCATATTCATGTCCTATATATACTCATTATGGTAACTTGCTTTAAGTTCTTTATTGCAAAGGCACGTAGTCTAATCCCTTTCCCTAGGTTTAGGGTTTTTAGGTCTTAGGTTGTTTTGGAGCTTAGGGTTCTTAAAGGGATTTTAGGATTTAGGGCGTTTAGGATGTTGAAGGTTTAGGGGGTTCAGGGTTTTGAGGGCTTAGGGCTTATCAAACGAAACCGCCCACGTACTAGTCTTCTCTCTGTACTACAATGCACCACCATGGAGGAAATATTTACTGTTAGGGGGAGGAGCCCTGAGCCCCAGGGTGTAGGATTTAGGGCCCAAAACTTAGAAGCGCGCTGAACCTTTAGCTTACCTGGACCTCCAAAGTATGTAATACCCCCCCCCGCAAACCCTCAACCCTAAAACCTAAACTAATCCCAGGTATCAATCAGTTTGCGGATTTCTCAGCCGCTTGATAAACATCTGCTCGAAGCTGGTGCGACAGAAGTGGCCGCCGCTCGTGCCCTGCAAGAAAGTCATCGATCTTACCGTCATCGGACTGTCGCAAGTGAGAGATCAAGTGCCAGGTGGCCATTGCTAGTTTTGCGTAGCCTCGGAGAACTTTGGCTACAGTACGAACCGTGCTTCACCGATGGTGCGTCTCTCAATCGTGCGATTCGGTTTGGGAAGGCGAAGGGGTAATCTCTTCGTGTGCAATAATTCTCGCTTGAAAGACCCTCCTTCTTACCGACCTTCTTGGGTTCAGGCAGCAGGTGTGGGTCATTTGTTGTTGGAATCTGTCAGTTTTACTACAGCCGTGTGAGGCACATTCAGTTTTTCTCTAAGTACATTTCCCAGTAAGGAGCCAAGTGGCTCAGGTTTGTTGGCGAGGCTTGCTTTTGAGGATTTAGGGTTTGGGGGGTCTAGTAGGACGATGCACGTAATCCTGAGACCCAAAAGTGCAACTGTGAGTATCTCTATTCCTAAAGTCCTCAAGTGCCAACAGTTTTGACAAACGCGGGTTTAGGGTTCAGGGTTGACCGAAACCCCACAAGTAGGTAAAATCATGGCCCAAAACCCTTAAAGAATAACCCAGCAGGCCATTATTCTACATACTTTTGGGGTCCAGGTTGGGTTGAAGGTGGGGAGGCCACAACTCAGGAATACGGAATATGGGCCTAGTTCATCCTCAGGTTAGTATGCGCCCCGAATATGGGCAGTTAGCTTCTGGAGATGGATTCTAGGAGCTTTTAGGGTACAGGTAGGATTTAGGGTTTAAACCTTAGGCGGTCCTGCCACCACTCAGGAACAGTTGGATGGCATAACTATGGAATGCCCGACGTATAACACATTTTCCACATGTTTACGCGTCTCACAGTATTGTAGACCATATAGTTACTCCGTACCCAAGCTATATCCCAGGTGCTTAAACCCTTACCTGGACCCTAAAAGTATGCAAAGTAATGGCCTTTATGGCTGTTATTATGGGCTTAGGGTTATTGTTTTGCATACTTTTGGAGTTTAGGTAATCAAAAAACCCGAAACCCTACGACTTTTGGGACCCCTGGGTTCAGGGCCTATGGTTGCAACCTCAGCCTGATTCCAACGCATACTCGATTAGGACCCTAAACCCTGAACTATAAGCCCTAAACCCTAAACTCTAAAGCCTAAACCCTAAACCCTAAAACCTTAAACCGTAAACCCCAAACCTTATGAAGTTCTGCTACGGTGTTCCCTTGTCGGCCTCGGAGCCTTTTAATCCCATAGCCCGAAATCCTGAACCCAGATACGAGCAATAGTGTTTTGGGTTTTGGGGTGTAGGGTTTAGGGGTTGGGGGGTTTGGGGGTTAGGGGTTTAGGGTTTAGCGGTTTATGGGTTTGGTTATATGGGTGAGTATATAAGGGAGCCGGCTATAGCTATATCTAAACTCCTCAGAGGGGATTATCACTGAAAGGTAGAACACTTAGCCTCAAACCGAAATCCTTGAATTGTACACTGAACCTTAAACCCTAAATCCTACAACCTAAACCTTAATGTGCCCAGGATCGTCCTGGGACCAGGAGCTTCAGAAACACCTTACGTGCCGGGGTGCTCAGGGTTTAGGTTGATGGTTTAGGGATCAGGGTAGAGTTTTGTGGGTTGGAGGGTGGCTTAAAGGGATTGGGGTTGCCCGACATCCTGGGCTTACGATGCATTTTTGGCCGACCAGAATTCATTCATTTTCCTGTTGGGTTAACTCAACAGGACAGATGATTTTCGGGGCTTGTAGATCCCGGAAGCCCTGCGCAGGACCACGTCTCGAGCCGATTCGTGGACAAATCGGGCGATTCGCTGGAGTTCGATCCGGCTGTCCTGCAGAGCAGACGTGGACTTTCATTGGGCCCATGGAGATGTCACGCAGTCTGGAGTACCCTCGGCTGGGTGGCCTTCTCGCAGCCGGCGGCTATGGCCTGGCACTGGTTTGCGCTGGCCCAAATTGCCGCGGGCATATTTCGAGGCCTTACCGTCCAACACCTACCTACAGACCTTAAACCTAAATCCTAAACCCTAATCTCGGGGTCCTTATAATAAGGACTTTCGTATTTTGGGATCTATATGGGGATCCCCCTAATTAGGAACACTACCATAGAGGCTCATAATGTTCATTGCCTAAACCATACATACTACACCCAAACTCTAAACCCTGTACTTGAACCCCTAACTCAACTGGGCTGTAGCCTAAACTCCTTAAAGGGGGTTGTATAGGAGAGTAGTAGTATAATGTTTTTTGGGTGCATACTGGGAGTTTAGACAATCGCTCATAATAGGATGTATTAGGGCTTGGTGGAGCTAGGAGTCGGGTTTAGGGTTTACCTGGAAAATCTAGTTGTCCTAGATAATCAGCTACTTTAACCCCAAGTAGTAGAAACTTTGAGGAAAGCTAATTACAAGTGCGACAGCAACCCCTAAACCCTAAGGATTCTACTGGCTCTCCGAGTAGGCTCGAACTTGTGATTCTGGATTCATTCGGCTCAAAGAGACTTACTAAGTAATGATGGGGAGAACTTGGAGTATCATTCAAGAAGTCTTACTACGTTCCCAAATCCTAAGCCCTACAGGCCTACGGCCCCACATAGCACGATGGACTTGAGAATTTTACGGTTGAGAGTGTCGGGTTGACCCCTGTGAATAGCTCCCAAGCTTTTAAGTTTACCACAATAGGGTTTAGGGTTTAAATCCCCATAATGACCGTTTTTGGGGCGGAATATCCCAAGCTTGCTGCCCCATGCAATATACAAAGGTCAATACACTACCAGGTATTGTGGGGCACAAGCCGGCCATGTTCTAGCCTACCCGAACACGTTTTTGGTAGATTGAGGGTATGGTTCTTTTGGGTGCGGACACCGCGTTTGTCTGGTTGAGGGACCCTAAACCCTAGAGATGTAGGCCACGTAGTCCTTCCATGGGTCCGGCGGCCCCATAAACCCTAAACCCTCATCGGGGCAGGAAAGGCACAACCTCAACCTTAAACGTTAATCTTGACCATACCGTTGATAGAATGGAACAAGTCCTTCACAAACTTAAGCGTTCAACTGGACTTTTTGATACAATGGAAGAGGCCCTTCACCACCTTAAGTACCCTGAAACTGAAAACCTAAGGCACCTTACTTTACGGAGTTTAGGTCTTGCAAGGTTTCCTATCTCAACAGTTGTTTGGGGCTTAGGGTTTAGGGTTCAGGGTCGGTTTAAGGGTTTAGGGCAGTTCCAAGCTCTTGGGATTTATCACAGCGTGAACCTCAAAATAGGTAGAATAATGACCCAAAACCCCTAAATATAGCCCAAAAAGGCCATTATTCTACCTACTTTTGGGGTTTAGGAGATAATTAGGGCAAGTACACTTGCACCAAGGTCCCGCCAGGTCTAGGATGTCAGGATGTGAGATGTTGAGCTCCCAGCCCATCCCTAAATCCTAAACTTCAAACCTAAACTCTGAACCCCCGCACCTTAAGCCCTTACCCCTACCTAAACCCCGAAAGTATGTAAAATAACAGCCCTAAAGCCATAATAACAGCCATAAAGGCCATTATTTTACATACTGTTGGGGTCCAGGTAAACCCTGAACCCCTAAAACCCTGCGCTTCAAGGCTACGCGAACCTGGAGAAATCACTTTGGGTGAGCTTGCAGAAGGCAGGGGCCCCAGCACTGTTAGTCGGTCACAAAGGAAGGAGTTCGGGACCATAACCCTGAACAGATGGGTGCCCCTAAAGGTCCAAGGACCCAAATAATAGGATTTTAGGGCCCAAACTACCATTACATTAAAGTATTTGGGCCCTAAAACCCTACTATTTGGGTCCCTGGACCCTCAGGGTGTGGTGTTGGGGATTTGCGGGGGTTCTGTAGGGGTGACCTTTAACAAGAGCCCACATGAGCCTTGTAGAGGCGGTCCTTCCAACCTTTGGAGGGGCTTCATTTGGGGTTCGAGGTTTAGGGCTATTAGGGTTTAGGGTTAAGAGTTTAGGGTTCAGGGTTATGGATCAAGGTTGGATGCAAAATCTGAGGCTTATAGTGAGACTAAAACCTGATCAGGAAGGGAGAAGTTAGATGTAAAAGGTATCGCCCCCGGTTGGTAGATACAAGTCGGGGTGACTGGACGAACTTACAACGATTTTGGGGAATTCGATATTCTATCTACTTTAGGGGAGTTATATCCTGATAAAGACTATCATATCCCAACTCCTCATCAAGCCGCTATAGAAGCCACTATACCCCCTATACAAAGCCTGTTTCCGTTTCATCTTCCATGCCCTTTTCCATTCTCCATTGTTGGGGTTATATATCCCAGTTGAGATTATCGCTTATTTCGGAGTTTCCACAAATAGGGGGATTCCCTATACTCCCCAGAAAGGCCCTAAATCTCTAGGATCCTATGGAAGCCACATTTTTATCGGCTACATACCTCAAAAGCAGAGGTATCCTAGACCCTGCACGACCCTAAGCACCCTACACCTTCGAGATGCTGGTAGTTTAGTTCCCTATACCCTAAAGGTTTAGGGTTTAGGGTTAAAGGTTTAGGGTCAAAGGTTTAGGGTTTAAGGTTTAGGGTTTAAGGTTTAGGGTTTAAGGTTTAGGGTTAAAGGTTTAAGGGTGTGCAGACGAGGTCGCGCACTCGGGCGTGAAACGCCCCCGGTCGTGCGCTTGCGTTGCCTGTAAGCCCACCCCATCCACCCACAATACATTCAGTTAGGGTTTAACACTTCCTGAGTGCATGCACGATGCATGACACCGCCGATAATGCTGCGTTAATTGGACGTGCCAGTTTGCAGGCTCAGAGAAAGGGCTTGAGTAGCCCC
>CAJNIZ010046260.1:43632-64103 GCA_905231905.1 Symbiodinium pilosum | reverse complement strand
AGGGTTTAGGGATTTCAGGGTTTTGAGATTTAGGGTTTGGGTTGTACGGTTCAGGGTCTAGGGTATGGGGATTTGGGGTTTAGGCTCTAGGGGTGTAGGGATTGGGGTTTAGGGCTTCGGGCTTAGGCTTTGGGGCTTACGCGTTGGGGCTGATTAGAGGGCAGCCTGTTCTGTTCCGGGGTAAGGGAATTGGGTTTGAAGGTTGGTATGGGGGGGTTAGCTACCAAAAATTGAACCAATCGAATTCCCTGAAAAGCTTTTAGGTGCATTGTATTGTCATTTAGGCGAGGTGCCGAAAATACTGTTGATGGAGGAAATCGTGCACCACCTTCAGTCCCTAAAGTCCTAGGAATTACAGTATTTTAGGGCCCCTAGGTGGTGCGAGATTTCATCCATCAACAGTATGTAGGACTGTATTAGGGTAGGCTTCCAGGCGACCCGCAGAGCTAGAACCGACCCACTAGGAAAGACAGCTAGAATACCCCTGCACCCTAAGACCTTCCTGGACCCCAAAAGTATGTAAAATAATGGCCTTTATGGCTGTTATTATGGATTTAGGGTTACGTTGTTACATACTTTTGGGGCTTCGGTAAACCCTTAACCTAAACCCTAAACCCTTTAAAGGGCATCATAAAGGAACCAGGGTGTTTTCTAGAGTCCCATGTGCAAGGGGCCCGGTCTGCGGATTTGGAGTTCCTAGGAGGGTTCATTACAGAACCTGAGAGTTTTAGGGTGTATAGGGTTTGGGGCTCGGGGGTTTGGGGGTTTATGGGTATAGCGCCTAACGGTAAGTCCTTAATCTCAGAAATTCAAGATTTGAAATCCCAAATGAACCCCCCCAAACCCTAGGTAATGGTAATAACAATAGACCCACAAGCCTGCACCCTAAACCCCTAATCCCTACACCCTAAACTCCTAGACCCCTAAACCCTACATCCTAGACCCCCAACCTTTCAACCTCGTGGCTTGGTGAGGCTGCGACACAGGTGGAGTAATGGACGAGATGCTTGCGCTTGATGTGGCGCGGCCGGTTTAGGGTTTATGGTTCAGGGTTTAGGGGGAGGGTTTTTTTGTTGTAAGCAACTCAAAGTGTTTTCCTGCACAGCCCGGAAACTCTACACTCTTAGACCCTAAACCCCTTAAGCCTTTCTCAAAATCTATGGCGCTGCAGCCCAAATCCTGGACCTTAGGCCTTGCTCTTGATTGTATTGGAAGGTTGTTTTAAAGTTGCGGACAGACATCACAAGTAACCAAGGACCGGAATACTGTACCACAATATCGTTCATGCTCTACAAGCCTCCGTCTAATCCCAGCTTCTATTTTATTATCCATCGTTCTGTTCCTTTGGATCTCCATTATGGCCCCCTACTGCCTGAACCCTCTATAGATAACCCCTATTTATGGATACCTCTAAACCCTAAACCCTACACCCTAAACCCTATGCCGCTGTTTTAGGTTGTTGGAAAGTCGTGGACGGATATCACGGGCTCCTCTACATCGAAGCCAGCCGCAAGGCTCCGTCGGGTTTCAGGACTTGGGTCTCGAGCTTAGAGTGTAGGGATTCTATAATTTATGTAGAGTTAGGGGAGATGAAGGATTAGGCTTTGGGATTTAGTTGTTGGAGGGTTTGGGGATTTGGGGTTTTGGGTTTGGAGCCTTCAGGTTAAGGGTTAATATTTAGTGTTTGGGGCTCAGAATTTAGGGTTTAGGCGTTGGTTCAGGGTTCGGGCTGTGCTTTCAGCGACTAGATTCCGAAGAGTTTAGGGGTTAGGGCTTTTGGACTTTTAGTTTAGGTTGGCCATTGCATAGGCATCTTTGGCAAGGCAGAGGTTAAGGGTTTAGGGTTTAGGGAAGTGGGTCAGGAGGGTGCAGGGTTCAGGGAGTACCATTTGGGTTCAGAGTTTAGGGTTCAGGGAGTACTGTTTCAGAATTACGTAGCCTCCAATCTAGTCCATGATCGCATTCTCCTTTTTGGCCACGGTTTTTGCGAAGCCCTAGGCTTTGAAACCTTATCCTTCTGTACACCACGAAGTCAAGTCAAGGGGGTCTGATCGCCCTAAACCCTAAACCCTAAACCCTAAAACCCTAAACGGTCTGTGGGGGACTTTGTTCTCTGGCGCTTAAGGGTTTGTGGGCATGGATCCTAGACCGCTTAAGGGTCCAAGGACCTAAAGGATTTTAGGACCCAAATACTAGAATATAAACGGTATTTGGGCCCTAAAACCCTATTATTTGGGTCCTTGGACATAGTATTGGGGCCCAAAAACCCTCTTATTTAGATCCTTGGACACTTAACCCTAGGCCCTAAACCCTAAAACCCTATATATCCCCCTAGAACCCCTTCAAAAGGGACCCTTAGGGAGAACATCCCCGAGATGAACCTCCATTTTGCTAAGCAATTTTCCCTACCTCCTTCGCCCGCAGGCAACAGCAGAATGGTGTAATGTGGGGCCTGCCTTAATCTAGGGTTTAGGGTTTATAGGGTGTAGGGTTTAGGGTTTTCCCCACGTCCCCCCAACAATAGGGCCCTCAGAAGAACAGAAATCACGGTCCCTCAATAAGGGCCCTCAGCCTTCCATGGTTCTGAGGTCCCTGTGGATTGATTCAAAAGGGAGAGTTGAGCATCTTTTCATAATGTTTAGGCCCCCAACATCAAAACACATTAAAGCCCTAAGCCCTAAACCACTAGACCCTGGGCCCCAAACCCCAAACGGTGAAGCCTCATGTTTTGACCCGGATCAAGCTCAAAGCCCCCAAAATTCTACACCCCCTTGAGTAGATAGAATATGGCTCTGGGTATATCAAAGTCCCCATATACCCCATATTCTATCTGCTTAAGGGGGACTATGGACACAGATTATATAAGTTCTCAACCCTAGTGTCTGAACCCAGATTAAACTAAAACGCCTATGTCCTAATTCATCCGGGGGGTTTAGGGCTTAGGGTCAAGGGTCCCTAAGTCCTACACTCTAGACCTAAGCCCTTACCACTAAATCCTGAACCCTAAACCCAGTGCCTCCATCGCTAGACCCAGATTGATAAATTGAGCTAGAGTCTAAACTCCTTAAAGAGCGTTATAACAGGGGATTATGCAGGGGAATATTGGAGAGGTGATTAAGGGGGATACGCGGAGTTTAGACTCCTAAACCCTAAACCCTAGACCCAGATTGATTCTTCGGTAGGCATGGCCACGGCATGGCATATGATGGAGTTGAGCCTTGCATTGCTTTGCATGGTTCTGTCGTGGTTAGGGTTCAGGGTTTAGGGTTCGGGATTTCACGGGATTTAGGAGTTAGGGTTTGGGATTCAGGGGTTGGGGTTCAGGATTTAGGGTTTAAGGATTCAAGTGCCGTTGAACCCTTGAGAAGAGGGATCACGTCATACTTTTGAGAGCTATTGCGTTGGCCTGGAAACGAGGTAGGAGATACGGATTTGGGTCTAGGCTGTAGAGATGGGTTTAGGGTTTGTTTGCCAAGACCCAGGTTCCTGAACTTTATGTCAGTATCCTCTATAAAAACATTAGGCGGCAGGGTATACCTACACCCCAAAAGTATGTAAAACAGTAGCCCTAAACCCATAATAACAGCCATAGAGGCCATTATTTTACATACTTTTGGGGTCCAGGTAGGGTATAGGGGTCTAAGCAGCTCATGGTTCCGGATTCGCCTCATACATCCCGCCCTGCCGCCAAAGAACGATTTGATTTGACAATCCCCTACCGTAGGCATAGCATCCTATTTGAGAGCTTTAGGGTAAGAGTGAGGGATTGGGGTTTGAGCTTTGGGGCTTAGAGCTGCAGGTGTAGGGCTTGCGGTCCAGGGTTTCCACAGCAAAAATGAAGAAAGGATTGCTTTCATTGACGCCTTGAACCCTGAGCTTCCTAAACCCAAAGCCCTAAACCCGTTAGAGGTAGCCTGAACCCTACCATTCATTTGTGCAGGTGTGGAAATGTGTACATGAGCAGACTTCTACACAACCTATCTGATTTGGGTAGCTCCCAAGAATAAGGTCCCATTTTGATACCCCCTGAATAGTAGGTGCCGTAATATATCCTATAACCAAAACGGGCCCATAATTTGAAGAATGACCCATTATTTAGTGTTCAGGATTTAGGGCCCCGGGTGTCGCGTGAAGTTTGGTCCTGAACCCTGAGCGCTGGGTAGATTATGGTGGGTTCCAAATTAGCCGAACCTCAGCTGGTCTATAGTCCCCCGTAGGTAGATAGCATATGGCGTATATGGGGATCTTACTATAATATAACCCAAGCCATATTCTATCGACTTAAGGGGACTAGAACTTGCTTGCGTTTTTTTTTGGCTGGGATTGTACGGGGGATGATGAACACTTCAATTACTGAAGCCGAACTCTACTTAAGCCCAACCCTAAATCCTGAGTGAGACCTCAGGCCCCAGCACCCTACCCGAAGCCCTCAGCCCAAACTACTAAAAGGATACGATCTGGATCCATGGGGGCATCCAGCTTAATGGTGCCAGTCACGATCTGCGGCTGGGCCGTGATTTGGTATTTTTTTCTCAAAAAATCGGAGCCTAAACAATTCCCGATATTGTAGCCCTGACTTCGTTGTATGATTATGGCATAGAGCACCTGAAGCAGACCTCAAGATAACATTGCTTAAGATTCAGGCCGACATGTTTCTTCGGCGCCCCACGTTTCCAAAGGGAACCCCGATGTTTTGAGACCTCACTGATGCTTTGGTGATGTAGGGTTTCGGGCTGAACGGTTGGAGGGGCAAGTACTGAGCAGAGCTCAGCGTACCCAGAGCTCAATAATCTGAACCGTCTTCGGATCACCCTGCCAAGAGCTATAATTCAAACTCCTTTCAAGGGAGTATTCTAAAGGGGATACTAGGAGTTTAGAAAACGGCTCACATCAGGTGCATCCGGGATAGGGGGCGCATGCTTTTGGAGAACTCCCCAATATCTACAGCCTATAGACAATCCAATGCGGATAAGCTGTTTTCTTCCCCCAAAACCACCCTAAACCTTAACCCCCAAACCCTGAACCCTAAACCTTAAACCCTATACCTTAAACCGAAACCCTATAGAATCCTGAAGGGAGCTCAAGAATCCCTTGTGTTGTAGCTAACAATGACAGTTGAGAACGCATGCGCGGTTTAGGGTTTACAATTTTGGGTTTAAGGTTTGGGGCCTAGGGTTTATAGGGTTTAGGGTTTATAGGGTTTAGGGTTTATAGGGTTTAGGCACATGCAAACCTTCTAATAGAGAAGTGTTGTCCGGAAATCTGTGGGTTTTGGGGTCTAGAAGCATAAGCCAGGGCTTACGGCTTCGGCCTTAGGGTTAGGGTTTCGGTTTAGGGTAGTTCAGGCCGCTTACGGGTAAGTAGAATTGACGAAAGCTGATTTAGAGGAAATCTTGGCCTAAACCCTAAACCCTGAACTCTACACCCTAAACCCTAAGCCCTAAGAGGATGGTATAGCAAGCCATGAGTTTCGAGCATGGTGAAGAGGGTGTAGGCTTTTAAGGGTTAAGGGGTTTAGGTTTTGATTTTTAAGGTTTCGGGGATTTAAGGCTTTCAAGCGTTTGAGGGCTTTTAGGGTCAGGGTTTCAGGGGTTGAGGTTGAAGGGTCTGGGGTTTAAGAGTTTTAGCGTTGGAACGGGTTTAAGGTTGTAGGATTTAATTAGGGTTTGAGGGTTTGAGGGTTGAGGGTTCTATAAATACTTTAGGGTTCGAAGGGTTTTAGGCTTCGTGTTTGGGGGGTTATGGTTTTAGGATGTTTTAGGGTTTGAAGGCCCGAGGGTTTGGGTTTGAAGTTTTAAGATGGTAGGGTTTAAGGTTTCAGGGGATTGGAGGGGTTGAGGCTTCGAGTTTGGCGGTTCAGGGTGTCAGGGTTAAGTTTCAGGGGATAAGGTTTCAGGGCTTAGGGTGTAAGGTTTCAGGGTTAGTATTTAGGGTTTAGGTTTAGTGGTTAAGTGTTAGAGTTTAGGGTTAAGTTCTGGAGTTTTGATGTCAATGTGATCTGGATGTGACGCAGGATTGGGTCTTTATAGGGTTCGGGTGAGAGTACGGAATGCTCTTTAGTATCTTTAATGGGCATAGGCCTTCCTTTTGGTGAGACTAGAATTAAAAGCCTAGCTACAACTCGCCTAGCGTACACATAGTTTGGCGGCGCATGCCGATTTAAACTACAGAGCTGCAGCAGAGCCCCTGGCCATCATTCGCCACCTCCAGGGTTGGGTGTCTCACCGACCACATGTAGTGGAACTACTTCTCGCCGTCGTGCAGCAGGGTGAAGTTGTGCCATTTGCAAGAGCAGAATGGGCTTAGCGAGCGGTAGCAGCCCGCGCTTGGACCGGCCAGCCTTCCACAATCACCGGAGATTTTACAAGAAGAATGACAAGAACAGAAAGGGGAGAGAGCGACCTAAACTCTTGCTCTTCGAGATGTTAGCCACAGTATAGGCTGCAAAGCAGGCGTTCAAAGAGCGTCACGTCTCATGTCTGTTTTCGGCCTTACTGACACCCTTCATACTAACATCAAGCACCCTCCCTTCACCTCTAATTCATGCAAGAGATCTCGTATATTGGGGGGATTTTTTTGGGGAGACCTTTTAACATCAGGGGTTGGGTGGAGTGGGGCGCGGTGGTGCAATAATTCATTAGTTAGGCATAAACCCTAAACCGTAAATGTGTGTGTATATATACAAATATATTCGTAGTTACCATTTGCTCTTCCATTCTCTTGTGTGCCTGTGTACCCCGAAATATACATATATATATATACATATGTATATATGTGCTTTTTGGGTGTGTTTAAAGTAATCCTATAAATCCCAAATACAGAGGGAATCTGTGCACTTCGACGTCCCCGAAGGTGACATGAACATACGCCAAACAATCAGGGTTTAGGGTTTAGGGTTTAGGGTCTTACACAAAGCCGTCCCCATGGCAATTTCGAACTTCTGGTAGGTGTTTGAGTCTGTCTTTGGCGGGTATATGACGCATCACATGTCGGGCTTCGTGTGGTGAAGCCCTAAACCCTAAACCTTAAACCCCTAAACCCCTAAACCTTAAACCCTAAACCCCTAAACCCTAAACCCTACAGTGCGTGTTTGGTCCTTCCCGGATGCTACAAACAAAAATTAGCAATGCGCATGTAATCTTAGTTAGGTGGACCCCCCACCCAGCAATAGTGGCCATAAGGGATAATAAGGATAGGATTTTGTTAGGGTCCTCTTATATTCCTATTATACCACTATTACAGGGTGGGGGGCCCTCCTAAAATCTACGGTACAAGGCTTACCCGAATTAAACCTGATGCCCGAATATTACCAAGCTCGTTGTGCCATGGGTTATTTACGGCTTACCTAGGGTTGTCATATTTGCAGTTGGGGTCCTGTAGTTCAGAGTGTGTGGGTCCAGCGGTTTAGGGACCGAGAACCCTAAACCTTAAACCATTGAGTCGGTATAGCTTCCAGGTACAGCTACAACGTCACGTCGGGCGCTTGGGTAAACTTCGAAAACGGTGACTGGGCAGCTATTAAAAATGGACTTCTCTGAAGTTGTCGAATGTTCTCTGTCTGGGGTGTAGGGTCTATAATACTTAGGGGGTTCTGAAGCCCTAAACCTTAAATCTTTTTGGGGAATCGGGGTACCCATATTGCAGTTCAACATTAATTTTTCTTGACATCAAGGAATTGCGATGCCATGTGAGCCATAGTCTAAACTCCTTGAAGGGGATTATACAGTGGACTACTATAGGGGTTATTAAGGGGGATACTAGGAGTTCATATTATATCTCATGTAAGAGATGTTTCAAGCACGCGCCGGTTGTTGTTGCAACTGAACTTTACAATCCTCTACCCTCACAAGCACTCACTCATTTACCAAACCAGAAGTGACCATGATACTCTATATCCGCGTCCTCATCCTCAGCCCTCAACCATGTAGGCTACCACTTATATCCCAAAACCCAAGTTTGGTTAGGGCTTAGGGTTCAGGTTTTAGGGTTCAGGGTTCAGGTTTTAGGGTTTAAGGTCTTTGGGCCCTGAAGTCCTAAAGTGTACCTTCTTTGGGTTATTTACATCCCTTGGGTAACCCTAAACCCTGAATCCCTAAACCCTAAAACCTAAAACTTGCGACAACTGCTAAGGCATTTTTTAAAGTTTTTGAGCATGTGATAGTTACAGGACGACAGCCCAGCAGCGGCTACTATACATCTTATTGATTGTTTAAGGGATCTTTTTTGGGTTTAGGCTTTAGGGTTATTCTGGGACATATATACATATATATAGATGTGTGTACATATACATACATATATCTATCTATATAACCCTAAAAAACTTAAAGCTCTGCGAAAAGAGGGAGAGAGAGAGAGAGCACCGCTGCTGGCTTCGCGGGATGTGGATGAGGAGGATGCGAACGGTGACCCCGGCGGCCCCGTTTTCAAGATCAAGTGGGCCAACAAAGTTGCCATGGACGGCTTCTGCCAGCTCGAGGCCCTTCTCGCTAGAGTTGGCTTCGGCCCGTGCAAAGTGCACAAGGGTGTGCAAACGGAGGCCAGCGCCACATGTCCGTGTCAGCAACTTCAAGTAACTTCCGATCAAGGACCGGATTTACATAGCGCAGCTCGTGGCGGCGCACCGTGCCAGACAGGTCTGATTTCCTGGGTTCGCATGCACTCATGGGAACAATCCCATGTTAGAGCGAAGGTCGAGCCAATTCGATGAAGTCTGAACGCGTAGTATCCCCTTAAGTAAGCCCTATATAGTCCCCTCAAGAACCCCTCCTTGAGAATTGTTGGGACTATTAAAGAAGCTGCTTGCAACGCATCAATGAGCCTCAACAAGTTGAGGCAATGGACCCTACGATCATGTCTTTTCTGCATTTCTGAAGGTTCGCGCAAATGCTCAGAGATATATCCCTATATGCCCCTATATAAGTAACCCTGTATATACCCTTGTTGTAGTAACTTGAATTAAGTTCCTTAGCAGCAACCCGGATGGCTCAGTAAGGTGCTAAAAGGCCCGGCTTTCTGGTAAGGGGGCACTTCAAAGACATATGAGCTATAGTCTACTTGCAGGAAATAGACAAGCGCTGGGATTTCTTCCTACCAGGACCGGGCTGCCTAACAGGCAAGCGGCTCTGCTAGACGCAGACGCAGCCGTTTTGCTCAACAAACACCCCTAAGGCAGTGTCCCGACAAGTCTCACCACCCAACCCCAGGACAAGTGCCAAACACCCTCAAGCAGGCAAATGATGCCATACTCTCCTTGCCAGTCTAGCAGGTACAGTTAGCAAGCTAACAAGGGTAAGGCAACTGGGTTGAGATCATGTACAATACCGGGTCCGCCGAACTCCATTGGGCCAGTGGGCCAGGCAAAAGTTCCCCGAAAAAAGACAAAGCCTACAAAGGCAACGTGTTTCATGGACGGGGACCATGAGCCCAAACTGTTGACAATGCAAGGGGTCCTTGTCACAGTTACCCCAAGAGCGGCGACCTGACCCAACACAAAGCACGCAGGAAATTCAACCTAGAGATCGAGAGTAGTCATCTAAGGCTTGTTGTAGGTTTTGCTACCATACCACCACTTGCGTTTTGCTGTTAGCCACCACGTTTCACTCAAGCTAGGCCACCGACACCCAAAAATCTGTAGGCTAGGCCCTTTCAATGCAAGTGGCTAGTCCCCTTCTTCAACTGCAGAGGTGATCGGATGAGCCAACAACACTGGTTAACATACCAAATGCACGTCCCACCAAAGCATGACTCCCTGTCTACTCATTACCACTTAAGAAGACAACAATGTTGATAGTCACCTTGGTGGGGCAACGAGGGGTTCTAGTCTTAACAGCGAAGCCCAACACGGGCTGGGCAGGAGCCCGGGTTGGTCCTTGTGGCCAACCCATAGCCTGCATGAAAGAAAGAAAGAAAGAGAGAGAGAGAGAGAGGGAGCCACAGGGCTGGGATTTAGGGGTTGAGGGCTCAGGGTCCTTAACGGTCTGTGTGGGTGCCTAGAACCCTAAATCCTAATCCCTAAGCCTTAGACCCTTGGACTTATTCCCCCGTATATAAATGGGCTTATGCCAACCCCTCAGCCCCAAATCCTAAACGCTCATACCCCTCGTTTAAGGGCCTAAAGCACTAAACTCAGGTGAAGGAGCGGGCGTCCCTACGGGTACGGGCCCGCAGTCGAAGGCCACGGGCTATCCGTAGGGTCTAGGATTTAAGGTTGAAGGAGTTTAGGGCTTAGGGATTATGATTTTGGGGTTCAGTGTTTAGGGGCTTGAGGGGTTAGGGATTATTAGGGGTTAGGTTTCAGGGATTATAGGGTTTAGGGATTAGGGTTTTAAGGCTTTAGTAATTTAGGGTTTAGGAATCAAGGAATGGGGGCAAGAAATCAGGATTCATGGTTCCTAAGGGTCCAAGGACCCAAATAACAGGGTTTTAGAGCCCAAATACCATAATATGAATGGTATGGGACCTAAAGCACTACATTTGGGTCCTTGGACCCTTAACCCGAAACCCTAAGCCCCTAAAACCCAATATATCCCCCATTTAAAAGGGACCCTATTATTTGGGGTGGTTTAGGGTCTAGAGTCGAAGGGTGCAGTGGTTCAGGGTCTGGGTATCCAGTTTCAGGCTTTAGGGTTCAGTTTAGCGTGTTTCGGCCAAGACTTAGGGGTGATGTCTGACAAGTTGTATAGAGTTCCTGGGGTCAGGGTGTGCAATTTAGAGTTTAGAGTAGGGCTCAAGGCGTGGAAGTCATGATTTGGGTCTACGGATTTCCATTTGCGTTCTGTTCCTGTGGTAGAACGTACCCTCGAAGCCTATGCTGACAAAACAGTCTCCCATATTTGAGACCCTCGCGAGGCGGGCGATAACGGCGAAAGGATGGACAACGGGAGACGACATACTCCCTAAGGACCCAAATAATAGGGGTCCAGGGCCCAACTCCCTATTATTTGGGTCCTTGAACCCTTAAGGACTGTCTGTCACTTTGATCAACAGGTGAAACACCACAACCATGGTGTAGGGTTTATAAGGCTTAGGGGTTACAGTCCCCCCTAAGTAGATAGAATATGGCTTCGGATGTATTATAATAAGGTCCCCATATATCCCATATTCTATCTACTTAAGGGGGACCCTAAACCCCAAATGCTAATCCCTAAACCCTAAAACCCTAAACCCTAAGACCCTAAACCCTAAACCTTGGGTACTGCCCCCACGAAGTAAGAGTCTATGTTAGAGGTCCTGTTAAGGGCTATATATATATCATTATATATCCATATTATACTTCTTATAAAGCCGTTACTGAGGGGGGGGGGCAGTACACAACCTAAACCCTCAACCCCAAAACACTAGACCCCTAAATCCTAAACCCTAAACCCTAAAACCCTGAACCCTAAAACACTAAACCCCTAAATCCTAAACCTTAAAACCCTAAGACCAGTTTTTGGGTCGTGGTTTTTAGAGCTGACACCTCGAAGCCGTAGCGGCTCAAACTCCTGAATTGCAAAGCCTGCCGCTCCGGAACTCCACGTAACCCAGAGGGTCCATGTACCCAATAATTGGGTACTTGGGATTTGGGTAATAGAAATTATAATACAGGTTTTGGGCTTAGATACTTGGACCCTTAGGGTAAGAGAGCAAACGCAACCTGAACTGTGAGGGATTAGGGGTTTAGGGTTTAGTATTACCTAAACCCCAACAGTAGGTAGAATAATGGCCTTTTGGGCTATATTTTAGGGGTTTTGAGTCATTATTCTACCTACTTTGGGGTTCAGGTAAGGGTTTAGAGCTGTAGTTTTTAGGGGTTTAGGGGTTTAGGATTTAGAGTTTAGGGTTTAGGACCTTCTGCCACCCCAAGCCCTACACCCAAAACCACCTGCCAGCGAGGCCCCCGCACACTTGAAGTCTCTTGGATCTTAGAACCTTCCCCAGAAGTCCAAAAAATCAAGGGTTTGCTGTTTAGGGACCTTGGAACAGGTTCTAAGAATTAGCTCTAGCAGAACACCCTTCAGCCCAAACCCTCCATCGCGATTATATGACAAAACTACGATCCGGATCTTTGAAGGGATTTAAAGCTAGATCCCTCGTCATGGTATGTTGAATGAGAGAGGGTTACATGGAATATTTATGGGTGCATAGGGTGCCATAAACTCCAAACCTTAAGCCCTAAACCCTTAAACCCTCAACCCCTAAACGCCTACCTGGACCCCAAGAGTATGTAAAATGATAGCCTTAAATCACTAAAAACAGCCCAAAGGGCCAATATTTAACATACTTTTGGGGTTCAGGTAAACAGTAAGCCCCCTACACGCCTAAACCCTGGGCCCTAAACCCCAAACCCGTAAACCCTTAAGCCTTTTCCTCCCGGGCTGTATAGGTCTGGCATGACTTCGTATATACGAACGTGGGTGGAGTGGCAGCTTGGCACACTTTTGCTTCCAGGGTGTAGGTTTTAAGGTTCTGGGCATTGGATTTCAGGTGTTGGGGCTCGGGGTTTTAGGGTTCTGGGTTTAGGGTTTAGGGTTGTGACAATGGATTTACGGTTTAGGGTTCCAGGTTTTAAAGTTTCGGACAAGGCTTTTTCATTCGAAGAGATAGGTTTCGGGGAATCAGGAGGTTGTAGTAGCCAAGGTCCATAGCGTAAGGACTCTCTGTAAGAGCCCTACACCCTAAACTCAAGATCCTAAAGCCTGTTACATAAGAGCTACATGATCCTTATACGTGTATTGTTTTGAGGACTTGGAGTAACCTCAACACCCAGCATCTTACCCCATTCAACCCTTCAAGTCCAACTCTTCTTGTGTTGTGGGTTCGCGAAAATATTCCGCAGAACCCAGCCCTAAGGGTCCAATAATCATGTACCTACCCAAAACCTATACTAGAATCATTATTACCCCAAACCCGAGTACCTACTTATTTGGTACTTGGACCCTCTGGGCAGGATCTCAAAGACCATGAAGCCAATATCTGTGAACCCTTATGAATCCCCTACACCTGATCCTGCATGGCCCTCCAATAAATATTGCTTTGGGTATATTTTAATAAGATCCCCATCTCCCCATATTCTATCTACTTAAGGGGGACTATAGGGTTTAGGGTTCAGGGCCAAACAGAAGGGGGCTGTAATTTGGGGGCAGCAGAAATCCCGAAACCTTAAATCCCAAAACCCTAACACGAAGCTTCGTCTACTGTGTGAGTGTGTGTTTAACGTGCAGAGGTTGGATTCTCGGTGCATAGTAATTCGAATTTCGATGCCGCATTTAGGGTTTGGCTGTATGTGAAGCTTTGAAGGACTAGACTCTAGATCCTCAAGCCCCGAACTCCCCAAGCCTTTGGCCCAAAACCCTAAACCCTAAGCCTTGAATCCCTAAACCCCAAGCCCTCAACCCTAATCCCTAAACCCCCTAAACCCCAAGCCCTAAACCCTAAGAACTGAACCCTAAACCCCAAAATTCCTAAACCTGCGCGTGGGCTTTCCACAGGCTCCTAGGTATTTGTGGGCGGTTTAGGGTTTATACGTTTAGGGTGTAGAGCCTTAGGTTTTAGAGCTTTAGGGTTCAGAATTTAGGGTTTGGGCTTTATAGGGTTTAGGGTTCAAGGGGGGTTCGTATATGGATGTGTTGTATATAAAGGATTAGAACACGTTACCCAACAGCCCTAAAGGAAACAGACACCCAAAGAAATCATGGCGTTTCCTTAAGGCCTGGGGAGGAGAGAGTATGTTGGTCTGTCCCATTTGGTGACCCCAAGACTTCAAGAATCCACCGTCGAAAAGTGGAGACTCGGTGAGAGCTGCAGGTTGCACATGGGAGGGTAAAGGAGGGGTTTGGGGTTTAGGGTTTTTGGGGTTCAGGGTTTAGGGTTTAGGGACGCAGCTGAGTAGAACATCCGATTCCACTTCTGCGTTCTGATATACGCGGTTTAGGGTTTAGGGTTTAGGACATTTGGCCCCTAAACTACGAGCCGCTCGCTGGCTTTGAGTCACCGACGGCCTTAAACGCAAAACCCCAGACCCTGATTTCCAAACAGCAATCCTCTAACTGTATTCCCTAAGTCCTAAGCCCTAACCCTAAACCCTAAATCCTAAGCAACTCTCTAAACCCGAAACCCGGACCCTTGCAGTCTAAAGCCTGATCCTAAGGGTCCAAGGACCCAAATAATAGGGTTTTAGGGCCCAAATACTATTAATGATATAGTATTTGGGCCCTAAAACCCCATGATTTGGGTACTCTATACCCCTATATAGTCCGTTAATATCCCTACATATCCCCCTATAACCCCTTTTAAAGGGACCCTTTGGGTCCTTGGACCCTTAGGGAAAGAACCCGACGACCAAGGGAAAACTCTGGGCCTTCGGAGGGGCAACGACGTTTTTCGATAGCCGCCTGGCGAATTTGTTGGACATATGAGCTACTGTCAATATTAGGGTTCAGGGTTTAGGGGGTAGGGTTTAGGGCTTAGGGTTAGGGGGTTTAGGGCTTAGGATTTAGGGGTTTTAGGGTTTAGGGGGTTTAGGGCTTAGGATATAGGGGTTTTAGGGTTTAGGGGTTTTAGGGTTTAGGGTTTAAGGTTTGGGGGTTTTAGGGTTTAGGGAGTTATCAAGACAGGAAGGATGAACATAGGGGTCCCTGTGGCAGTTTGGCATTTTTCCCTTCTGGGAAAATGTTGACTGTAGCTCATAGGGAAGGTATGTAGGGAGAGGCGTATTTGGCTAGAATAGACTCTTGCGGTATGTTAAGCTACATATTTATATAAGGTCTGCGAGGCAACGTTGTTGATAGCTGTTTGACTAGAACAATTTGTTGGGGCTATACTAGACTATAGGCCAATAAGGAGTATTATTAGTATCGGTATTTATTACCCAGAACAGGATTTGGGCATGTATCAGACTGGAGATATACCAGGGCTTCCAAGACATGATAATTATAGGTAATTGTCAGACATCGCCCCCCCCCCCCCCAAGCCCTATGTTGCTGAAAGTTCTGCAGTTCCTACTTCGGTACTCGTATGCCTCCGTGTACTTATAACGCGTTTGTTAAATGCCCAAACCCAAATTCCTGCATGGCTTCCCCTAGTCATCGGACTGCTGCGGCCCTCACACACGCACCCCTGCCCTAAACCCTAGAATCTACAGCCTAATGAGCCTTAAAAAGCTAAAAAGCTTTAGTACATACCAATACTCCGTCATAAGGCGTACTGCGGGCGCCTATAGTAATCATCCTACACCCCCAACCCCTAAACTCTGAACCCAAGAGCTCTTGCCTACTGTACCTGACCCTAAACCCTAAACCCCTAAACCCTAAACCCTTATCGCACTCCGAGGTGGTGGCAACCTTCAGTTGGGCTCTTTGGCTATGTTGATCCCACATGAAGCCTCCCAGATTTGGGGGTTTGGGGTTTAGCGTTTAGGGTTTGGGGTTTAGGATTTATAGATTAGGGTTTAGGGGGTTTGGGGTATAGGATGTAGGGTTTAGGGTTTAGAGGTTCCTTGAACCCCAAAAAGTACGTATGCGTAGGCTTCAGGGATTACCTGAAACCCTTAAAGTAGTCAGTGTTTCCCTGGAGCTCCATGTGTATCGACAACACCTACATTGGTTCCCAAAGTTTATAAAAGTTTATAAAGGTTACTTGCCTTGGGCTATTCGGATCTCTAGGGATTTGGCTGTGATGACTGCACCAATTTGTGCTTCGTTGTACTCTTGCACGCTAAACCCTGAACCCTAAGCCCTGAACCCTAAACCCTAAACCCTAAAGCCCCTAAACCCAAACCCTAAACCCCCAAACCCCCTAAACCCCAAACCCCAAACCCTAAACCCTAAACCCCTAAACCTCAACCCTAAACCCTAAACCCTTAAACCCCCTAAACCCCCTAAACCCCAAACCCTGAACGCTAAACCCCTAAACCCTAAACCCTAGATCGCATGGCTTCGTCGGGCGTTCTGAGCATGGGCAAACTGTTTGGCATGGACCTCTCTAAAGTCCACAACCCCTGCCGCTAAAACAATATGGTTTAGGGTTTAGGGTTTAGCAATAAAGTTCTAAACTGTAAAGTCAACAATCCCTAAGACCTAAAGCCATAAGCCAGGAGGCTGTGGTGTTCCAGTCGGGAAGATGAATCGCTAATTTCTTCCTGATGTAGCGCAGAGCATGAAAGGGTTCATCATGTCCTCTTCCCAACAGTACAGTCCACCAACGCCTTAATGTCAGATATATTAGATATTGCCTGGAATAAGAAACCAGGTCGATACTTTCTAATATGCTGAAGTCATATTTTCTAGCATACGAAGGTCATGCAGTATTTTGAGCATCGACAATGGTAAGACTCACCATCCATAGGTGTTTTTTCCAATGTCTAGGTCCTGTACTACAACCCTAGATCCTAAACCCTAACCCCTAAAAACCTAAACACCCTAAACCCTGAAACCCTAAAACCTGAACCCTAAACCCTACAACCCTAAACCCTAGAACCAGGAAACACTAAAACCTAAACCCCTAAACCCTAAAACCAGGAAACACTAAAACCTAAACCCCTAAACCCTAAAACCAGGAAACACTAAAACCTAAACCCCTAAACCCTCATATACCCTTGTTGTGGCCACCAGGTTTCCCTGCGTCCTCGGAGTTCTTCGAGTATACCATCTCGAGACCCACGGCAGGTTTAGAGTTTAGGGTTTACGGTGTAGGGTGTAGGGTTCAGAGTTTTGGGTTGAGGGCTTAGGCTTCAGGGTTTCGGGTTCAGGGTGTTGGGTTTAGGATATAGGGTTCAGGTTTTAGGAGGACCTAGAAATACCAAGGGTCTAGAAGGCCCTTTTGGGGCCGAGGAGGGGACATATATGGGATGTATTCAGATTATTCTCCCTGGTCCTCCAGGAATTCGTCCTTTAACACGCAAGCCCCCACCCCGAACATCAAGATCGCCCCCAAAAAATGTGAGGTCCCCTCCGGCGACCATTTAGTATTACCTGAACCCCAAAAGTATGTAAAATAATGGCCTTTTGGGCTATTATTTAGGGTTTTGGGCTATTTTTCTACCTACTTTTGGGGTTTAGGTAGGGTTGGGTGTTTAGTATGACATAGTGCAAAGGCTCTAGTGCTAAACTTTTTCCATCCAAAGTGTAATCATGAACGCCATCGCACACAATGCTTGCTGCCACATACTGTGACAGCTTCAAACCTTTCACGTGGGATGGGTCACCATGGAGGGTGGAGGGGGGGGCGCGGGTCGCCACGAGCGAACGGGTCTGCAAAAGAGGAAGTAGGAGGGTGGGTTTTAGAGGGTTGAAGGCCCTAAGACTGGATCGCCTCGGCGAATTTCAAGCCTTGAGTCATATGTAATCCCGCAGCCGTAAATCCAGTCCCTCTAAGCCCAAAATCCAAAACTCCTAAACCCTAAACCCAGAAAGTTTACCCTACCTAAACCCCAAAAGTACGTAAAATAATAGACCTCAAACCCATAATAACAGCCATAAAGGCCATTATTTTACATACCTTTGGGGTCCAGGTAAACCCTGAACCCAGAAAGCTTACCCCTAAGGCTTTAAGGATTCATAAGATGAGGCCAAAGTCCATACTACGGATGATGGATGAAATTTTGCACCACTTAGGGGTTCTAAACTACTGTAATTCCTAGGACTTTAGGGACTTTAGGTGGTGCAAGATTTCCTCCATCAACAGTATAAAAGGCTTTTGGGCTGTTTTGAGTGTAGGGTACTGACTGCCCCCCTGGGATCCCTGGACCCTAAACCCCAAACCGTGAGCCCTAGCCCTTAGATCCTAAAATCTGTGTAACTTCACTCCTGAGCCATTACCACTATGGGCTGTTAGACCTTTAGGGTACCTTAATCTACCCTTAATAGGGTCCTAATAGGGAATTTTAAGGTCTAATAGCCCATGGTGGTAGGGTTTAGGGTTTAAGGGTTTAAGGGTTTAGGGTTTGGGGTTTTAGGTTTAGGGTTTGGGGTTAAGGGTTTAGGGCTAGTTGTTCAAGATACCTTTTCCTCCACACTGAGCATAAGGTGGGTTCTCCTTGTGCTTCGGGCCGCCTCTAAACAAGCGTATTGCCAATGGTCGAAACCTTCAACCATATAATGTGTAGACTCAACGCACTTCCATAGACACACACACACACAGACCTAATACCATTATAGAAGCCCTACTTCATATCTTTATACCTTAAACCTTTTTCCCCTGTGTCCCTGCACCCCTACCTCATATCTGTACACCCTGAACCCTATACATCCCTCACAACCCTCTTACAGCGCCTCTGCCGCTTAGCCAACAACTGGGCGCAAATCACCATGGGCGCGGATACGCCGGCTTTACGTGCACAGTCAGGCGAAGCAGCAGTTTGGGGATTTGGTAGCCTATCCGGTTTGAGGGAGCCCTTCAAGAGATATAGGGTTCAGGGTTTACCTGGACCCCAAGAGTATGTAAAATAATGGCCTTTATGGCTGTTATTCTGGGTTTAGGGCTATTATTTTGCATACTTTCGGGGTTTAGGTATCGCTTCGGGATATAGAGGTTTGTACAGAGCTCAGGGTTTAGGATCATAAGTCATTACTGTGGACACCTGCGATTCTTGCGGCTTGTATCAGGGAGTTTTCCTTTGTACCCTTAGGGTTTGTACCCTTGGGTTTTGGGCCCCTAAACCATGGAATATGGCCCTTAATAAGGGTACCCAAAACCTAGGGTTACAACATTGAGGGTACAAACTTAAAGTCTTTGATTGTAAGGGTTCCTGTATACGTCTATTTACCAAGTCCCCGGGACTCGGCTTCAGGTTTTTTACTGTAGGGCTCAGGGAACCCTAAACCCTAAACCCTGGTTTAGGGACCCTGGTTTGGGTTTGTAGGATTTAGGGATGTGGGGGCTTGGAGGGTTCCAAGGATTTGTTTAGTGAAACGCTTCAGGCTTAAAGGTTCAGGATGTAGTGTTCCCTAAGCCTTCAGCCTTAAGCCTTCAACCCTCAACTTTGGGTACTGCCCTCCCTCAGTAACAGTCTATATTATGGGTCCTTTTTCAGGGCTATATATAAAACCATGTTATAAGTATTCTCCAACTGTTACTGAGAGGGGGCAGTACCCAACCTAAACTCTACTTCAGAGATTAGCATCCAGCTGGGCATTTTGCAGCACTGCCGCCTGAAATCATTCAAATAGTGATTTTACGCAGAAGAAAACTGGCTCAAACAAGCTTTATGGCTTTATGCCACTAGGAACGACTTCGAGTCTTGCCAGCTTTGAGGTTTGCGGATGTAGGGTTTAGGGTTTCCAGTGCGCCCAGATTATATACCTATACTTCAAGACCCGGAACTACACCTCCGAGACTTATAGCCATACTTATCCCCACACAACCTTCCTATAAGCTGACTTATCACTTGGGGGCCCGCCCCTGTACGGGCATTTGGAAAAGGGGATTAAGTTTGTGGGATTGAGGTTTAGGATGAGGAGAGTTTACACTCCAAAACCCAGGACTTGGCCATGAAGGTGTTTCACGCCTTTAGGGTGTAGGGTTCAGGGCTTAGGATTCGCCATCTCCAACTAAAGGCTAAGATATTCTTTTTTGTGGGATGGGTTCAGGGCTTGGGGTTTAGGATGTTCTCGTATATATGACGGCCAGGGCCAGGGTTCTACGTTGCTACCACTTGGACCTCCAAAGTAGGCAATAAAAGCTGCCCAAACTCCACGTAAGAGAGCACAAAAGGCACAATTATTCTGCATTCAGAGCCTCAACATTAGGATCCCTCTTATAATCCCTATTAAGGGGAGGGGGTTTATTCATCAGGGGTCTACATTTCTTTGGGCTTCCAAATTAAAGTCAAGCACCATACGGCCTGTAGGGTTTAGGAGTGTGGTATGGGTTTTGCAAACCCTCAACCCTGGGCCCTGTCCCAAAAAACCTAACTCCTACACTCTAAACCTTATACCCTACCTGGACCCGAAAAGTATGTAAAATAATGGCCCTTATGGCTGTTATCATGGGTTTAGGGCTATGATAGTACATACTTTTGGGGTTTGGGTATACCCTAAACCTAAACCAATCCCCCCCCCCTGAACCCACGTCTTCTAACTTGTGCCCTCGCCCATCGTTTAGAGGGTTATGAGCTATAGTGACTATAGGGGATAATAGGGATCATATTAGGGTCCTTTTATATTCCTATTACATCACCATTACAGGGTGGGGGGTCCTCCCAAGCTATAGTCCTTAAAGGGGGGGGTATTTAGGGTTTAGGGATTAGGGTTCAAGGATTAAGGCTTAGGGTTTAGGGTCTAAACTCCTTAAAGGGGCTTATATAGGGGGATTCTATAGGGGAGTATGATAAGGGGATACTAGGACTTTAGATGGAAGCTCATATAAGTATATGTACCTTATCCTTTGTGATTTCCGGTAATTAGCAAATGTCAAGGCAGCAACTCTGTAATATCCCTTAACTCTTAACCTTACATACCCCTACCCCCTAAACCCGAAATCTAAAACCCTAAACC